>PVKM010026875.1:0-19103 GCA_004027735.1 Carollia perspicillata | reverse complement strand
ATACACAATGGAATATTATGCAGCCATTGAAATTCAGGACACACACATTAAATTAACATGGAATTAACTCAACAAGATATTAAATGTAAAACACTAATTCAAAAAAATTGTGCACCCCTATGTTCTTTGCAGTGCTATTTACAACGGCCAAGATCTGGAAGTAGCCCAAGTGTCCATCAGTAGATGCGTGATAAAGAAGTTGTGGTACATTCACACAATGGAATACTACTTAGCGGTTAAAAAACGGGGGAATCTTATCCTTTGAGACAGCATAGATGGACCTGGAAAGCATTTCACATACGCTAAGTGAAATACGCCAGTCAGAGAAAGACAAGCACCATATGATGTCACTCATATGTGGAATCTAATGAACAAAATGAACTAACAAACAAAATAGTAACAAACTCATAGAGAACAGGCTGATAGCTGTCAGTGGGGAGAGGGGCTAGATAAGGGAGATGGAGGGGTTGAGCAAAAGAAAAACTGAGAAAAACTCATGGACATGGACAACAGTATACTGACTGCCAGGGGGCGATGGGGATGGAGAGAAGTAGAGGAGGGTGTGGGGCCGATAAATGGTGATGCACAGAGACGTGGCTTGGGGTGGTGAGCACACAGTACAGTGTGCGGATTGCTGTGTTGTAAAATTGTGGACCTGAAACCTTTATTATTTTTTTAACCAGTGAGACTCAAAATAATTCTATAAAAAGAAAAAAAATAAGTAAGTAAAATGTGTAACTTTGAAAAAAGGTTACACAATATAATTTATAATATAACCCATTTATATAAAAATATACATGTTTCATATGTGGTCAATGAGATTAATGACAGTAGTTCACCAAAATATTTATGGTAATGATCTCTAGGATGTCGGATGCAGGTGATATTTATTCTCCTCTTATACTTTTTTATATTGTTTTAATATTTACACAAAGACGGTATCTTTTGAAATGACTAAAAATATAAAAAATGTAAAAATAACAGTTTACATGAGCCGTATCTCTTTTGCAGCTTCTCTTACAAATCATGTTGTAATTTTTCCAATGCAATTCCACATTGGTACTCTGTGATTAGAAATATATTTAATTGATAGGTAACCTAATACAATAATTGTTTTTTAAAAAAATCACAATAGAAATAACTACATGCTTCAAAAACAATAAGCAAAAATAGAAGCGCACTAAATTTTTTTGGTAAATAACAGAGAATTTAAAATACAGTAACAGGAATGTTGTAGCAGAGAGAGACGTGAGTTAAGGTCCCTGTAGAGGAAAAGATGCGAAATGCCTAGAAAGAAAACTAAGAATAAAATGAAAGTACCGAGAGAATTCGAAAAACCGAAGGAAAGGAGAAAGGACAATGCGATGATACAACCTTAGAACTAGCATGAATTACGTGTTATAATAATGTAAAGATAGTTTTTACGTTACTGACCCTCACAGCAGTCCTAAGAATTCTGCAGATGAACCAACTGGGGGTCACACATTTTAATCCCACTTGATACGGGAGAAATGACAACCCGGGAAAGGCAAATGTCTTGCCTTATGTCACAAATTTGTTACTGCAGCTGGAAAGCTCTTTCCTTTTTATGTACCAGGCATCCTAAAAGGCATTGTATCTAATCCTCAAAACAAATTCTGGGGAGTGTCACCCCATTTGGCAGAGGAGAAAACTGAGTCTCACAGCCACAAAGTAGCTTGCCCTCTACCCACATAGCTATTACATAGAATTATCTGGACTCAAACTTAGACTTCTCACCCCTAGGTTCAGTATGTGTTTGTTTTTCTTTTTCCTTTTTAGCACTTTGGAGAACAAGTTGCAATAGAAAGGAAAAATATGAATAAAATAAGCACACCAATGTTGCGAGTTCAGTCTCTGGTCAGGGCACACACAAGAAGCAACCATAAATGCATGAATGGGTGAACAACACACCAATGTTTCTCTCTCTCTCTCTGTGCCCCCCTTCCTTTCTCTCTAAAAATAACCAACAAAATTTTTTAAATCATTACAAATAAAAATAAATAAATAAAATAAAGGGACAGAGATAAAAGCTACAAAAAAGAAAGAAAGAAAGAAAAATGTTTTCCAAAATTAACGATCATTTGTTTAAACTTTCATTTGCATGAAATTACTATTTGGGGCTTGGGTAGTTTTTCTCAAGTCAAATGTTGATGAAACCCAGTAAATTCTGTCCCTTTTAGTCTAAGTTGGACTTTTTTTTGAACTTTTCAAGAGGTAAATAAACTATTCTTTCAAAACCATCTACAGTTTTTACGGGAAAATAAGAAAGATCATGCAAGAGAGACAAGATTATTGCCTTGATTTATAAACAGTACAGAATTCAGAGTGTTCTTCATTGCTGTCAAAAACAGTGCTGAACTTTTAACGCAACTTGATGCCAGCTCTGATTGTGACTTTCCTCTTGTTTCTGTGGTAACAAACTTTAAAGCAATCAGTACGACATAAAACCTTTTTGCATTGAAACAGGCAAGGGAAAAAAAATCTGACTCTGTATGCCTGAGACACACACTTAGTAGAAGCTGAAGAAATGTTTACTGAACGAAAGAGTGAAATAAAAATAGTTTCAGCCATACAATTGCATGCTAATCAGACATGGTGCTAAATTTGCATATGCAAACAGTTTCATGGGACAGAACAAACTTGAGCAAAACTGTAAGGTGTAGGGTTGTTTTTGCTTCGCTTTAGACCCAGATTGTAGCACAAAGAGAGCTAAGTCGAAGGCTTAAATAGCTTAATTGTGCAGCAAGTCAGAAGCTAAAGGGTCAGAGTAATGTTAAGTAAATGAAGCTGTTTTGGAGAAAACCTGTAATGCTGCATTCCAGGTCTCCTAAGGCACAGTGCCATTTTTGTGTGTGCAAAATCAGTTTGAAGCCAAATGCTAGTGTTTGCTGACTTCCAGAGCTTCCTTACATTTCCAGTCTTTGCAAAGCAACATTGCCAAGGACTCGGTACCTAAATCTGGTGGGCTTCTGAGATTTTGCTTGAAAGGTATTTAAATATATGTTGCTTTATTGCTTTTAGCTCATAAGCTGGCCTGTTTTCTGAAACTTTTAGGTTCAGGCAGTTGAGCATTTACATTTTTAAAAATGTCTGAAAATTCTGATCCAAGTAAAGTGGGTACCTTCATGAAGTCATGGAAGCCTTGTATAATGTGGAAGAGAAGGATAGTATCTAGATGTGTGGACCAAGAGGTTTATATATAACCAACTCATTCAACAAATATTTGAGTCCCTGCTATGTGCCAGACACTGTAGTAGGCACACAGTACCTAAATAAACAAAAATCCTGCTCTCATGGAGCTTACATTGTAGTGGAGAAAACAAAACATAAGCAAACAAAAGTAAAATAAAAAGAATACAGTGGAGAAGAAGTCCATTTTAAATAGAAAAGCCATAAAAGCCTCCTGGAGAAGGTGGCATTTGAGCAAAGACCTGAGGAGGTAGAGGTAGGAGGGCACCGAGCAGATGTCACGTGGAAGAGCGTTCCAGGCAGGCTGAACAAAACCACGAAGGTCCTGGGACAGGAGCGTCCCCGGCATGTCCCTGGAATAGCAAGGTGACCAGTCCGGCGGGAGCAGTACGTAAGAGACAGAAATGAGGTCGGTGTCAAAGAAGTAATGGGATCTGAGGAGGCAGGAGGCAGATGGCAGAGGTCCTTGTCCGTTGTAAGGACTTAAGCTTTTGTTCTGAACGAGGTGGGAACTCACTGGAGGGTTTTAAGCAGAGAAATGGAATCATTTGACTTAGTTTTGCAATGGATCATCCTGGCTGCTGTGCTCTAAAAAAAATTGAAGTGAGACAGGACAGAGAAAAAGGAGATTTTATAGAAGTCTGTTGTATTAATCCAAATGAATGATTGTGCCTTGGAAAAGGCTGGTGGTGTCAGAAATGGTGCAATGTGTTCGTTCCTGGACATCTGGTAGGGACACCTGTGCTTTTAATGGACTGAATGTGAGGTGGGAAGAAGGAACCAACAGTTATACCAAGGCTTTTCACTGGAGCAACTGGAAAGACGGGGCTACTCTTCATTAAAAAGAAAACTGTGAAGGATCAAGTTCGGGGAATAGATCAAGAGCTCGGTTGGGAGGATGTTAAACAGTCTTAAGTACCTAAGCAGAGATATCATTGGGAGACAGGACTCGAGAGTTCAGAGGAGACGTCCTGGTTAGAGACACACAGTTGACAGTCATCAACGACGAGAATCACAGATATTATTTAATGCCATGAGAGGCTGCGTGAGAGGTCTATGAGCTGTGCTCTGCGAGTCCCAGCATTTCAGTCAAGGAGATAGGGAGGAACCCCCAGAGGAGACTAGAAACAGCGGCAGGTGATGGAGGAGGACAGATGGGAAGCCAAATGAAGAACACAGTACGTGAGTTTATCAGGACATGCCGAAGGGAGTAAAGGGAGTGGAAGGGGATATTTAACCAGTCCCTTTGGTGGCAGCCGTGTTGATGCTCTCACCTGGGCTGCACAGAGAGCTGAAGCATATGTATCCTGGGATGATTCATGGGACTGGCTGCCCTGGGAGCTCACCATGTTCACTGAATCAGAGACCCTTTGTAGAAGACTGGAGAGGAAAGCCCATTAATCCACCTGATACAAAATTCCCATCGCGAATTCATGCAGTGATTTTTCTTAATCATCTTCAACAATAGGGACTTCAAATTTCTAAAAACAGTTTATGCGTCTTTGATTCCTCTAATTAGCAGCTTCAATAAAAATGACCAGGTCATGACTATGTTCCATAAATGAAGTGGATTATGTTGCCAAACATTGTATTGATTCATAACTTTGAGTATGTTTCTTTGTGTTCAGAGATTTCTCTCAATCCAAATATGGATTCATTCAGCCAATCAGCATTTGCTTGATTTCTTTACATATTAATTGTCCTCCAGAGTCAGGCTTTTGATTTTTCAAATGTTTGGTTCTCAGAAGCTACAAGAGAGAAAATATATTTAGCTACATTTTAAGATGTATGCTTAGTGATGCTCTAGTAGAGGGAGACATACAGAATTAAATAAAGACATCCAAATACCATCATAGCAGCAACCTTTATGATAAACAGAAATCCTAGAGAGCAGAGGTGGCGTCCTGCGGGTTCTGCATGTATATGCCTGTCCCTGGGAGAGAAAACCATCTCCATGTTAGTTAGCAGAGTTATAGTAAAATCACATTTCAAATGGTTTCAACAGGTGGCAAATGCAGAATGCCTTCTCCTGAAGGAGAAACTGCTGAGTTGTTCAGAACAGCGCATAAAAATAACAAACGGGATGAATAAGCAAGAACAGCCAGGACCAGAGAGGTGTGAAAAGACTCAGCTTCGTGCTGCTCCCCCCACAACACACAGTGGGGGTACCTCCCACCATGCTGGAGGGACAGCCCTTCCATAATTAAACTGAAGTCACAGTCCCAGCTTGCAGTGTGAGCAGCTGAAAACAGCCACTGGAGGAGCTGAGCCCCTGCAGGGAGGGCAGAGCCGCCAGTGTGCGCGTTCTCTCTGCCTATGGGCGCTCACCCCTCCACAGAGTTCCTCTTCCTGCCTCTGGGCAGCACCGGGCAGTTAATAATGCACCTAGAATGTGAAGTGCAAATCAGCACCACGTGTGGTTAGCAGTAGGTAATTACATTTCACTTGTTTAATTAAGTTTCACTTTCTGGTTGCCTTGGGGGAACTGTAGAGAAGGTAGGTTTTGGGGTGGTTTTTTTTTTTGTTGTTGTTGTTGTTGTTTTCCCTGATGCCTTTTTTCTTTTCTCCCCTAGCTAGAAACTGAGCAATTCCACATTGTGTTAAAATGGATATGCATATTTGCATTGGCTGAATTAAACATCTATAGTCATGTATTTCTTCTCTTGTCTATTTGTGCCACAATCTTAATATGTGAGACAGAAACTTCATTTAATAAAGACATAATGTTTCTATTGTCTTAGGGCTTATTTAATCAGCTCATTCTCCATCAGAATACGTTTCTGTACTTCAGTCATTAGCTCAGCCCTGACTGATTCCGTTATTGTTTTTTACCATTTTCTTTAAATACTGTGTATTTTACAAGGAAGTCCAAGTAGCTGATACATGTACTACATCTGCAAGGAACTCGCCTGCCTTTTTCTGCTGGGTTTTGCACACACACAAAATTGTGCATTCGAACAGCTATGCCCTTTCTCAGAGGGTGCACGACCGCTCATTCGTTTCCTTAAAAAATTCCTGTGTACGCACTATGTGCAAGAATATGGGATGTGCTCGATAGAAGATCTGCTTTTCAATAGACGTACGGTTTAGTAAGCCTCAAATATTTCTATTTATATGCCCTGAATATTCCATCACAGAGGAGCCTCACTGTTACACGCCTCCATGAGCATTACATTCATTGAGGCATCTCCTTGGAACATACTTAATCACAGAAGAGTGGAAGGTAACCCAGAGGAAGTGCATCTTGCCACTAAGCACCTAGATATTAACATGTCAATCAGTATTTACCTTCCATCTGTGAGGCCAAGCCAGCATTTGAAGCTAGACTTTTGAGATGCATGTTACTAGAAGGAGATGTGGTCATTTTACTTTCTCGGTGAAGCTCAGAATGACACCAATATATTGCTCTTTAAAGACTGTCTGTCATCTTCTTCAAGTCCAGCTTAGTAGAGATGTAGGAAGGACAGTCTCCACTGCTGAGTCATCTGCTCCTTTCCTTTTGAATAGGGTTTCCACTCGGCAGACTTCAGTGCTGTGAGCTACATCGTAAACCATATTCTAGTTATTCCCTTAAAAGATTACACCACTTGCAGGAGTCATTCATAGGGAAAAGGTCATTTGTTTTTCCATCACACCTGCAGCCCCTGCCTACTATCTCTGCCAAGCACTGAGGCTGGGAAAGGGCCTCCACTTTTCTGTCCATTTGATGGACAGAAACACTCCGCACTGAGCATGCGTGGTCTGGTGATTTCTTGGGCTCTTCTCTAGCTTGTCCTCCTCTGTAGCCGTCTTTACCAAATTCCTGATAGAAGTCAGCTGACACTACATGTTCTGTGCACTCAAGAGTAAGTAATGCAGTTCGTTTTTATAGCAGTTGGAATGCACTGGTTTCCTGAGATTAATATTATAACCTCAGTAATGTTGTCCTGGATATCTGCGAAGTTTTTGAAAGCCAGAGGGTCTTTCTCTTTAGAAATCCTCTCCTGACAGAATGTTGTCTGTTTTGTGACTGAAAGATATTTAGTGTATTAAATATGTCAGTGATATGTATACTGGTTTCGACCTTTTCAGAAGCATCTAAAGGAGTTCAGCATCACAACAGTTACTTTATAACAACAGCTAGTACAATTCGTAAGGCTTCATTAGCAGACCCTCCTTTATTAACTTATAAGACATAACTCAAAACCTCATAAAGTGGACTGGATGGGGAGAGATTCCAAAATAGATAAAATAAAGCTGAGGGAAATTAAAATGGCTTGCCCAGTGTGACTAAGAAGGTCAGGAATAGACTCTGACTCCTAATAGAGCACATTTTTGTGTGGGTGGCACAAAAGAACGGGACATGTTAACAATCCAAAAGAGCTCGAGTTCAGCCATAAAGCATATTTGTATACACTCTTGCATATTGTGTTCCCATGACTTATTTTTGCCTCATTCGGTGCCAGTGCACATTCTTGCCAGAGGTAGGTATTGGTTTGGACATCGTTTTTGTTTCAGCAGCACGCAGCAGTCAGAGTTTCCACACACTGAACTGAGGAGAGGGTCTGGGTGGGATGGAGCCTGACCTGATGGGCTGGCTCCACACCTTGTGACCTGGTCTACGACAGCCGGAAACATCTTGGGTTGTGAGCGGGCTTAACGAAGATTATATACCTGTGAACCCGGAGCAAGCACCCTACCGGTTTACCTGGGGATGGAGAGTCACCAAGGCAGATGTGGACAAATGCAGGGTGACAGCCAGGGCAGGAGACTCAGGTGTGCTTGGCCTCCGCTTAGACGATAAAATCTGGGAGAGTGATCCCATCCTTATCTGAATTTTAACCATAACCAACATTTTTTTCAGAGAGATTTCCCCATGTTACCTCAGTTTTTCCTCACCAAAGCCCCAAGAAGGAGGTATTTTAATACACTAAGGTTACAGATCTTTTATGAGAGCACAAACAGGCTCAGGGAGATCATGACAAGCTTAGGGTTGCACAGCTGGAAGTGAAGGATGGCAGGACACATACTCAGGTCTCTCGACTTCAAACTGCGTGCCCGTCTAATGATACCAACCACTTTTTTTTTTTTAGATTTTATTTATTTATCTTTAGAGGGGAAGGGAAGGAGAGAGGGAGAGAAATATCAATGTATGGTTGCCTCTTGTGCATCCCCTGCTGGGAACTGGCCTGCAACCCAAGCATGTGCCCTGACTGGGAATCGAACCGCGATCCTTTGGTTCGCAGGCCCGCGCTCCATCCACTGAGCTACACCAGCCAGGGCTGATACCAAGCACTTTGACTACTCGAGGAGACAGTCCTTGTGGGCACACCACCCTCCTTCCACCGCACAGAGCCACGGTGCACGGTGAAAGGAATTCCCCTTGGGCTTAGGCGTGTATAACGTGTCAGGACCCCATTCCGCCTTGCCTTTCTTTCGGAACTTCCTTAGCTCATCCTCTAAGTGGATGCAGGTTATTGGTGTGGAGTCACCAGCCCCATGGCTACTCATCCTTCGACGTGAGCATCCGACTTCCTTTTAAGGTGCTATGTATGACTCACTAACAGTTTGATTTTTTGCAAGATATGCGAACATCTTTTGATTGAGAAACATTTTAGAAATGCCGAACGTGTTATTGTGATGAAATAGCAATGACTAATATTGCAGTTAAATTGTTGGAATGATAATAGCTTTAACCTTTTTTTAATTCAGTGTGTTTATTTAGATTTGTTTTATTTTGCCTTTTAAATGGCCTTTTTGGCTTTCAAACACCGCAAACAACATTAGTCTCTCTTAAGTGATCTTGCTCCTACTTTTTGCATCCATGGGAAGTATATTCAAAACATACCTGAATTTGACATGGTATTTTGGTGAGCCTTTTTACTAATCTGTAATAAAAGAAAAACTGCATAGATCACAGTTGATTAAAGAAGTGATAGTACAATTATTCTTAGAGTGAATAAAGCACCCTTGAGAAATAAATTGAGAAATAAAATGTAGCTATTGTAATACCATGGTATTATGCCACTCAACCCAATCAAACACATAAACTAGAATAGAAATTCCTACATCGTACTTTAAACTCCTAGGAAGAAGTTTACTATTAGACAACATTCTGATGACTCCATTAAACTTAGCCAAATAGAATTCAATGAACTCAAGGATGCAAAGTAAACACGAATTCCTTGATTTAGTAATGGATGATAAGATTGAAAAGCCAGAAAAATGCAGAAAGGTGAGATTATAGTAACCCCATAATAAAAGTGTAGCCCTTGCAACCAGTTGATCTAAAAACTAGCCATTTCTTGGGTAGCAAATGAAATTGAGCATTAACATAAGGATTAAAAAATAGATTGACTTAAAAAAAACACACAAATGGTGACTGAAAGGGAAAAACAAAAACAAGCAAAATGAGTAGCAATCAAGATCCTGGTTGAAGTGTTTACACTGATTTCTGTGGATTTTATTTATGCAGTACATAGTGCTAGTTGACAGATAAGTTAAATCTATTTTTCAGAACATTATAAATTACCTTGAATCAACACCTTTAGAAAAATAAAGAACTGAATTTGTGATTAAACTCTCTTTTATCATAACACCTACTATATGATTTTTAATCTACTCAGGTTCAATTTCTTTTTTTTAAGATTTAATTTATTTTTAGAGAGAGGGGAGGGGAAGGAGACAGAGAGAGGGAAGCATCAATGTGGGAGAGTAACGTTGACTGGTTGCCTCTCACACACTACTCAACCAGGGACGGAGCCTGCCACCCAGGCCTGTGCCCTGACTGGGAATCCAACTGGTAAACTTTTTGCTTTGTGGAACGATGTCCAGCCAACTGACCCATACCAATCAGGGCTCAAGTTCAATTTCCTACTTTTAGTAAGAATTATTTCCAGAATAGTGGTACTCAAACTTTTGTACATGTCAAGATGTCCTGGGACGTTTACGGGATAATGCAGCTTTCTGTGTCCTCCCTCAGATATTCTGGTTCCGCAGATCCTGGGTGGGACCCAGCAAGATGCAAGGACTTCACACTGCCTTTTGAAAATGCTAGCATAGAGAATAATAAGCCAGGACGTAAATGCTCTTTGGGTTAGAGAATGCCATTGATTTTTATAAACTCTGACTTTATCAAATATGCATTTTAGAAATTTAAATTTTTATTCATGGTGAGATATTATACATATGTCATAATACATGTTAGTGAAAAAAAGAATGATAAAACTGCCAATGGTTGGATAACTTCCTTGCTTATATCAAACTTCTTGATACATGGAGCTGAAAGAATTACCTAACCAAACTCTTCATTTTATTGTATTTATTTACTTGTTAAGATTGTCTTCATTTATTTTTTAGAGAGAAGGGAAGGAAGGGAGAGAGGGAGAGAATCATGGACGTGACACATGGATGTGCAAGACATCCATCCATCGTTGCCCCCCGCACACCCCCAAATGAGGACCTAGGCCGAAACCCAGGCCTTTGTCCTGACCAGGAACCGAACCCGCGACCCTTCGGTTCACAGGCCAGCACCCAACCCACTGAGCCCAACTCTTCATTGTATGGATGAGCGATGAGGCTTTGGGGGTTGAAGTGACTTATACAGTGTCATGTAGCTCACTAGTGAGAAATCAAAATCACTTTACTCTTTTTATTCATTATATTGAATTTCTTTTAAAATTCTCTGAAAATGGTGCAGTATGATAAAAAGGACAGAGGGTAAGCCAAGTATCCCATTAGCTTATACCTTTGCCTTAAACACAAAAATAAGGTTAGAGACTTGTAAAGTAACTCTGTGGTTGTGACTATAAGATGTCTTGTCTTTCATCTAAATAAATGTCATGAGCCGGTGTATGGAGTAATGATGCTAAATCACTGTAGGCATAAAATTTGAAATAAATTGTGAAGCTCAAAGATGTGCTAAATTGTCACGTTCCAAAAAAATACTCAGCTTTGGTTGGGTTTTTCAAAACTGCCCTCTCCCCAAAGAAGCTTTCTTAGAATAAATAGCTTCTTATTTGATCTGCTTCCCCAGGCAAATCAATTACAATAGTGTGGGGTAATGGGAAGAATGGGCCTGCAGATAACAGGAAACTGACCATGTTTGAAACAAACGGAGATTTTAACTCCATGTTACACTGTTTCTGGAGATATATTATTAATGGTATCAGTGACTCGGTGTCATGGTTCTCTTGTCATTCTCTTGTCCTTTCTCTCCTAGTCTCAAACTCCAGGTGTCACACTGGCATTCAGAGCAGGATGTAGGGAGGAGTAGGGCCAGCAAAGATGTGCCTTCTCGGGAAAGCTGACAGTTTCCCGAAAGCACACCCTCCTCCAGCACACCTCTAGCTTGTTGGCCGGAACCATGCCAAGCCTCTCCTCCAGTCCAAGAACAAGGGAAGCTGAGAAAAGAAATATTTAGCTTTACCTTCCAGAAAGGAGATAGGCAAAGGAGAAGACAACTGGGGATGGGTGTGGTGTGAGAGCGTCTGCCATTCTCTCTTTCCTCCAAGAATCTCCTCTTCAGTATCCCTGGGCCAACTCGGTGCAGACTGGGTCTCACAGGGCATCTCTGGTTTCTGACATTCTCTTTTCTTTCTAATTCTTTTCGACCACTTCTAGACTCTGCCACTTTGCCTTCCTCCCCCTCCCCCATACACCACACAGAGTGACCCCAAGCCAGATACAGACATACCACATCTCATTGGAACCTGTGTCCCTTAACTGACAGGCTGTTAGGAGTGTGACACGTGTGTCTCTAGGATTACAGAAGGTTTTGTCAAATGAGCTTTCTCTGTGGATGTCCAGCAACCCTTCCTTCCTGCTTCTTTCAAAGAATGATGGAATTCGAACATGACATCCTGATGTTTTTTAAAGAAAAATCAGAAGTCAGTATCTTGAACGCATACACTAAGGCTTTTTTTCAGATAACCTTTATATTGAACCATCAAAAGATGACAGGCACCTTCTGTTGGACTCGGCCCAGTCATTCAGGTCGAGATTTTTCAGAAAAAAAGTGCCAACACCTTTACTGAGACAAGTTGAGGTCTCCCTGGCAGGAAACTGGTTTGAGGACAATACGCTCACCGGCAGCTACCCTCTGCATCCATCGGAGATCAGCTTTCTCTTGACTTCGGACTTTTTTGTTTGTGTCGGGGATCTTATGACTCATGGTTTGCTTTTCCAGCCTGATTGAGTTTGAAGGAACCTCTGAATTGTTGCATAAAATGGATTTTGCAAGCAGTTGTCTTCAGCATACCCACAGGAGAAAGGCAAGACAGTTCATAAGTGGAAATTCTAGACAAACAACTGAAGCTAAAGACACCTCTGTGTGTAAATGCTTCCAGATGGAGACAAGTTTTTCACTTTACTCTCTGCAGCTTTCATTTTAAAGGGTTACGGAGATGGAAGCATCGGAGCAAAGTGCATTAGAATCGTTTGCCCCGCTTTCCTTCCAAGCGAGGCTGACTTACAGCTACAAGGGGAAAACACTGTCTAAAAAATAAATTTTAATCAATTCCCTGTAGTCTATCAACACATGCTTTTCAGCAGAAGAAAAAAAGGAAACATCTGAGGAAAACAGGGCTGAGTTTGTGTAACATCTTGAAGGGGGCCGGTCTCCTCAGAAAATTAAAAAGACATGCGGGTAGCCGTTAGGAAGAGTCTGTGGTTGTTCAGCCAAGTAACATAAAGGAGGAACTTCAGATAAAAGTTTAAAACAACACTCTGCAGTTCTTTGGACCATAGGTTGTCAGGATTGTTTTCACCCTTTGGAAGGGTTCTAAAAAGAGCTACAAATTGTTTGTCTGTCTGTCTGTCTGTCTGTCTGTTTGTTTGTTTGTTTGTTTTTAAATCATTGGGCCATCAAAAAAAATGCCATTTGGCCTGTGAAATATTCTTTGTTCCCACTGAGCAAGGTCTCCGCCTGTTTCCTACCAATCATCTTCCCCTTCTTCTACAGCTTCCTGTACAAAAGGCTGGGTATCAACAACATCTGCCTGAAGCAAAAACACATGCATTGCAACCCAGTAAATGAAAAGAAACAAAAGTCTGAGCACACCACGTTGCTCTTATTCTCACTGGCTGCCTCCCATTAGGCCTCTCCTTGTTGTTATAATTTCTTTTAAGGCCCTAGGCAGATGGCCTCAGCTCATGGGTGATTTAGAATCTGCTGATAGTGGCTGGAATGAGGCATGGAGAATCTTTTAAACCGCAGGTGTAAACTCACTGGGTTCGACCACTGTATTCTTGGGCTTAGATGTTTACTCAGTAAATGGTGCTGGTCAGGGACAGTGCCTGGGCCACTGCCTAGCTGTGTGCAGGGGTGAGTGGAACAGGACTTCCCTCTTCAGAGGCAGCCTCTGCCAATCAGAGCTAATGGGACCCTCATGAGAATGTTCACCAACCAGCTTCACTGTGCCAGGGCAGAGAATAACAACAGGATGTGGGTTTTAGACACGTGTAAGACTGCAAGCTGTCTCTTTCAGTTTCATTCTTTTTAAGACACTAGAAAATAAATATAATTTATAGATTTGAAGCAAACATATTTTTTCTTGCTACTCATATATTTTGGCCATAGTTATATCCCATTTTAGGACTGGATTTCATTCACATTTGTACAAGCCACTCAGGTAACTGAGCTAGTACCAACATATGTGTAATTGGTACAATGTGTAAATGAAGACACGCGATATATATGAAGTAGGCATGTTATGGTGTGCACTAGAGAAGTTTCACTTTCTCTACGTGTGGAGATAGACTCTGTTCCTCATCCGTTAAGGGTGATCCTAAAGCTACTCCACTGTTCTACTCTGGATCAGTTGATGGTTTTAATGAACAGGACTCAGATGTCAAATGCACAAGCAAGCCATTGTAGAAAATTACAGGCATTTAGCACTAAGTTCATTTCTTTAAAAAGAAGTTGAGACATTTGAGCAGGCCGTAAAATCAGGATCGAATGACCAGATCTTCACACACTTTTACAGAGCATGGAGACATGGAAGAAATGAGAGGTGATGACATTCCTTCCCTGTGTTTTCTCCTGCTCCAGTCTTCGCCCGCTCTTCACATCCCCTTCGCCCCACATTCGAGTCCGTTCTTCTCCTTTCTGTTACGGGCTATCTTTCTGATCCTGTCTGTCGCTCCTTCTCTCCTTACCTTGCCTTCCCCTTTTCCCATCATGCCCAGAATACAGACTGAAGAGAGAAGAGGACGGAATGGTCAGGATGGGAGAGCAGAGAAACCTTGTAGGTTTGCCTTTTCTTTTCATCTCAAGTTTTGAGTTGTCCTTGCACTTGAACTATGCAGATGATAAAAAGATGATAAAAAGATGAAACTATGCTGTTTCAATTCATATTGTCTTGAAACTCCAAGACTCTTTTCTAGTTTTTTTTTTTTCCATAATGAAAACTTTGTTGGATTGTAGACTCGGTAATTATGCTCACTGAACAAATACCTTGAAAGGAAAGCAATTCCAAGTCTTGCATCAAAGATTCAATTTGACATGTATTTACTAAATGCCTGAGATGCCATTGCATTTTGTTTATTCCTCATAATCAGAAGATGCATGAGTTCATACTCTGTGCCAGTACTGTGTGCCCTGCTGGAAATCCAAAGTTAACTGAGTCACCAGATTCCTGCCCTCGAGAATTTAGTCTCGTGGAGGAGAAAGGAATATGAAAAGATCAGTTGCAGGGTGATGAGAGTGTTCTAAAAACACAAAGAACTGTGACTTCAGAAGATAATTCAAACTAATATCTCTTGCTTCTTGGAATAGATGGCTGCAGGAAATTTGGCAATAAAACAAAGTTTATATAAATTGAAACATTTTCCTACAGCTCCACTATAAAATTAGAAACATTTTCCCACAGAAAAGCCTCCCAACATGCTAAATGCGAAACTTGAGATCACAGAAAATACTCCGTGGTGTCTGCATTGGGCCTGCAGAAAGTTGCATTTTCACAAGGTAATCCCTGCTTTCATTCGTACTTCCCATCCTGCCACTCACAGCTTTCCTCTTGCAGTACTTGTGTATTTCTGGGACTGCCACCACCTTGGGACTGGTGGTATTTCTTTCTCTCTCGCTGGGATAGCCTCTGTCTTTGCACTCAGCCGCTGGAGCTCTGCAGCCCCTCTTTCTTTCTGTTGAGGTATTTATGGCAGCGAAGAGAGTCAAACCAGGTGTGTAGCCTGACATGCTTGGGTGGTTTCAGATGTGTAAGGTGAGTGTCTGCCTTTCTGCCTCTATCTCCCTCTAGCTCAAGAATTAACATATCCTATATTTATTCACTCAATCAATATTTATTGACTGCCTGACGTGTACACTCATGAGCTTACCGTGTAGCATGGGAGACCCGCATTCAACAGGTATTTATGGTTGTAAGTGCTGCAGAGGACAACGTTTCTATGAATACACCTATAGATGGAATTGACTTGGGAAGATGTGAAAAGGTCAGGAAGGGTTTCCCTGGGGAGGCGCTATTTAAGCCGAGATCTGAGGGACGAGGAGGGGGTTCCTCCAGGCACAGGGAAGAGCAGAGGTTTGGGGGCCGGAAGACACATGCAGACTTGGAGGCACTTAGCGTTGGGTGTGGCCGTAGCGAGGAGAGCCCAAAGGAGAGTGCGATGGATGGGGAGGAGTGGGATCGTTAAACTCATGGGCTCTCACTTCAGATTTTCTACGTTAGAATCCTGGTCCCACAGCCATATTGGTTAGGAATATTTTGGGCTTCAAATAACAGAAAGCCTGCCTTGCTGAGATTAACATATAAAGTGTAATACATGGTCCTCACAAAACAAAAAGACTGAATGAAAATCGGCAGTCCAGGGTAGGTGCAGGGCTCCGTGGGTTCATCACCAGGCCAGGCTCTTTTGTCTCGTCCTCTGCATTCCTAACCCGTGGCTTTGTCACCTCTGAGTCTCGGAGTGGCCTCCAGGCCTGACGGCCCCGTTGGAGGCAGGAGGAACAAAAATGATGTACAATGCCAGGTCCTTCCATCAGAAAAGTTAAAACCATCTCAGATATCCCCTGGTGGGCTTTTGCCTACATGTCATTGGCCAGAACACAACTGAAGCAGGGGAAGTGAGGGTGAAGGTTTTCCCGCTCTGATCATGGAGGCAGCCAACTGAAAGGGGGTTGGAACGTGTACTGATTTCCTCAGCAGACAGCGTCTGACATAGCCACTCTCTCTCTAGCTTTCTTTATGGTCTTGGGCACGTAACTCAACTTCTCCAGTTCCTTGTCTGAAACATGGGGACAATAAGAGTCTCCACCTCAAAGGGTCGTTATGAGGTTAATGGAAAGAATTTCCGTGCCCTCACATAGTCACGCAGTCACTGTGGGCTCTGACTTGATGATATGCAGCCAGCGGGTTGTGAGGAGCTTCGTGAGCCATGTTCATAGTTTGGTGTTCCTCAGTAGCACAACGAGAAGGCATCACAGGGTTTTAAGCAGGGAGGCAGCAGCCCGATCATAGTTGTGTTTTCCAAAGAGCCTTCGATTTATCCTCTCACAGATATAGCCCATGTTGTTACATTGCGGAATTTCAGCATAATGCTTTGCTTACCTGTCTCGGCCCTTAGATAACTTTTTAATTCTTTTTTTTTTTTTGACAGTCTAAGTTGTTTAAGATGTGTGAGATTAGAATCAAACACCGGTGTTTGAGTTCCTTTGATTTTTTTAAAGGACTTTTTCACGCAGGGCAATTCCACGCCAGAATATACTTTTCCCAGGATTTTCGAATCCATTTGGCTGACAGTGCATCTACAGGATAGGAAGAACATCTTGCAAAGATTCTACTTTGCTTACTTGAACTACTGCCCTACTATTAAGGGCCACAGCAAACGTACATGTTTAAAAAAAAAGAAAAAAAGAGCTGCAGCATTCCTTTCACACTCCCACTCGCCCCTGAGGTTCCTCCACTTCCTTCCTATGGCTTTTTTTAGAAGCCAGTGTGTTTTTCTCACGTCCGGCAACAAAGGATGTTTTGTGCTGGTACTGAGGTTTGTGTGTGTGACTGACTTTAGGACTCTTTCTAGAAAGTGTTATTACTATTTGCATAGATTTAGTCGAACTTCATCTTGGCTACTTTTGTGTTTCGTGTGTGGATTTGCCACTATGTGACTTCGATTAAATGATCCCTGCGTGTTTGAAAATAACCTTCATAGGACATATCAGAATTCCCTCAGAAGTCCCACGTAAGTTGTTATCCTTGGGAAAAAAAAAAAGAAAGTTTAGATGATTCTCTCAGTGTACTGTTCTTAAGCCTATCGACCTGGTTAAAGAGTTGATTGTCTCGTCCTGAACTATGTCTGATAGCGCCATCGTCAGAGGGGAACGTGGAGACTGTCAGGACAGTTGGTCGGTTTTCAGAGGGAAAACCTGGGCCACAACGCCCCGGAGTGGAGCTCCTGGATGCCTTGACATTAGGTGCTGCCATTTCCTTGCAATTCTCTGAGCAACGAGGCAAGGTGAAATAAACAGAACTCGGATGGCTAAGAATCGTGCCATAAATCCTGCGAGAGAATTTACCTTTCCACTGTCAGACGACATAAATTATTGGAAACATACGCTGGCATGGCTTTGCCTTTTCTTGAGGAGAAATAGGGGTTACATCCCAGGCTTTCTTTCACAAGCAAGAGAAAGATGTTCAATGAGCCTCGGAAGATTTTAGACACGTATCGGGGGCCAGCCTCTGTCTGTGCGCTGCCAGCGGAAAAATCCCAGCAGCTGATGTTAGAAAGAGGCAGTACTCCCTTGAGTCCAGAAGCAACAAGCTGGTCTGCTTCGTGAACAAGGCCGTGTTGGAGATATTCTATCTGCTCTTAGTCAATGACAAGCCCTGTGGTCCAGAACGAAGATTTCCACTACAAGTGCATTTTGATTTCTCTTCCGTTGGAGTTCAGGAAGGGGAGCTTGGATTCTAAGATCAATTTAATGTCTGAATTTCTGGGGATTTGTCATGTTAAATCAGCACATCTCAGGTGGCTTTCCATAGTTATTTTAGCATTGATTTTCCTCAAGTGCCGTAAGTCAAAGGAAGGTTGAGCAAATCAAAGTCCATTTTCCTTGGCATTTTCTCCGAAACAAGGGACGCTGTGGTGTTGATGGGTTTTTTGGTTTTTTGTTTTGTTTTTTTTGCTCATCTTTACATGAGATGCAAAGTCACTCTTTGTGTGGGTTTCTTTGAGTATCTATTATGGGCAGAGCCTTTGGTATTTTTGTGCTTGGAGGATTATGCAAAATAGTGTTAAGGAACAGCAGTAGACTTTGAGGAACTAAATATTTATTTAAAGAGACAAGATACCATAGTGGGAGTTGTGAGAGTGGGAGTGTGGTATTGTGAGAACCCAGGCTTTCATTTTCAGTACTTAATAAATTTTGGTGACTTCATTATCAATTGCATATGTCTGTGTCTGCATGTGCATGTGTACGTGTGATAAGAGAGAGAGAGAGATTCCCCAACAACATGAGCAACACAATTTTGTGGATCAAAGTACATAGAAAAGAACGGATATCAGCCAGGCCATACATCTAGGAGAATTCTTGCTATACAATCTGGTGTTCAAATGGAGTTTTGTCCACATTTGTCGGGCTGTGTTTTTCATTGCTGCTTCTTCCATACTTTCAACTGTGGATGGAACCTCTAATACCTCATAAATCAGAGGGCTAATCACTGCTAAATGATCCTATCACCATAGAAGGCTAAAACATACCTGCCTTTTGGACTTGACTAGAACCTGATTTGATAAAATCAATGCAGACATTTCCAATTTATAAACAATTTCTATTCCAAAAATTCAGTTATAAAGCAAGAATTCGGATCTTTTTATACTTTCCCATAAAGACAATGTTATGATATCATTAAAATGTAGGCCTATCTATCTGATTACCCCAGTATCTTGAAGAAAAAATA
>PVKM010026874.1:0-19108 GCA_004027735.1 Carollia perspicillata | reverse complement strand
ACATTCTGGCTAAGAATTATGCTTCACTCAAATACAGTCTCATGAAAGTAGGAAAAGAAAAATAAAATTTATTTTGAATGTACATTATTAATGGACTTTTTGATACTACTCATTGGAGGGTGTTATAGGGGAAGAAATGTTCCTATCTCACAAGTCTTTCAGAGTTTCTAGAGTATTATGACAGCTTTTTTAAAAAAAAATTCCTTGAAGACATTATTATTTTCATATGCTTCCACTCTGGTTTTTCTCATGTACTTCAAAGAGAACATAAGAGCACTTCCAGAAAGAGCTGGTCTTCTCCCAACTCCAAAGTAAAGAATACAGTAATACAGACTCTAATATCATTTGATTATCACAATTTCTCAATCTTTTTGAAGATATGAATAAGGCAGAATTGAATTCCCAATTCCAGTTTGCTTACGGCATTATTCATCTTGCCTCGTTTCTGAGGTTCCAAAACCCCTCCTCTCTCCTGTGTCTTGTGAAATCATTCTCAGGTTTCATCAAGTGCAGAACACTGAGAGAGTATGGCTTTAGTCTAATGTCTGAAGTTTCAGCATATCCTCTGGATTTCTGCATAGAATATGACATGTAGACACTCATGACTAGATTGCAGCTCCCTCTGACACATCTCTCATCGTTCCTGAAACGTTTCCCATGTACTGCCCTAATAACTTCATAACCCACTTTTATGTTCAAATAAAAGTTTTTATGATTAAGTAGAATTTATAGGCTTGTAACTAGCATTTTACATTCCTTATATTTTATGTCCCTTATACTCTATAAGCATTTTAATCATAGTTGTCATATTATGGATGGACTGATTGTTTTGTTTTATTTTCTTACCTCAAGTCTTAGTAGAGTTGATTATAGTTAATAGATGGTTCCAAAAACACAGATTAAAAACCTATTATGTGGCAAGAACCTGAAATGGAAAAGTGAAAATAAATGGGTCCTGGCTTAATGGGCTCTTGCTCTAATTGGGGAAAGAAGTGAGCAGACAAACAGGTCAAGTCTACAGTCTAGCTGGTTGCCAAGCATATAGTAGATATTTATTAAATGTTTAAGGTTCAAAAGGAGTGAGGAAGGGCTATATTTGAATACAGATATTTGTCTCAAGGATTTTATCTATATTCATTCTCTCAATAATCTCATTTATTCTCATGGTTTTTAGTATTGTGTATTAACTGATAACTACAGATTTATATCTCCGGTATCAACGGCAACTCTGTATGTCTCTATATCTGATTTTCATTTGGACATCTCCAATTGGACAGCTAATGCCTTTCACACACTCAACATTCCAAACCCCGATTCTCGAACCTTTCCCTATACCTGCAATTTACATATTCTTCCCTGTCTCAGTGAAAGACAACTCCATCCTTTTAGTTACTCAAACCAAAAAGTTAACTCCTTTTCTTTCACACACTATATGAAACTCTTTAGTAAATACTGTCAGCTCTGTCTTTAAAATGTACCCAGAATTCAATCACATATCATTTCCACTGCTGTCATAATGCCTCAGGCTCCCATGATGATGATCAGTGGTCTCCACCCAACGTTTTTGGCCTAGGTTTCTAATTACCTGAACTGATCTCCCTGCTTCCACCCTTGCCCATACAGCCTATGTTCTCCACACACAAGCCCACATGATCTACTGAACTATAAATTGATGCCATTCCCTCATTTTAACACCTTTCCATCACCTCCCCTCCCATGCAGAGAAACCCGCAATTCCTTACAGGGGATTCAGGCCCTTGTCGATATCTGTCCTCCTTTCTCTCTCTGGCCTTATATCCTGTCACCTGCTCCTTAACTCAGTCCACCCCAGCTGTGCAGGCCTCTTTGCCGTTCCTCCTGTATGGCAGTCACTTCCTACCTCAGGGCCTTTCCACTTCTTCATATCTGGTTATGACATTTTCCCACCCAAGCCACAAACTGCCTTCCTTGCCTACATCAGGAATGTACTCAGACGTTATCTTTTCATGTGAGCCTCCCTAACTATTATTGTATTTAGTATCAGAACTTCCTCCTTCTGCCATCACCAGATTCTCTACATGCTGTCAACCATGTGCAACCATGGTTGCAAATATGTAATGAAATGTATATACCATGTGCAACCATGATTGAAACCATGAATCTACTGATTTCTCCTAAATTCTAGATCAGTATTTCTAATTGCTGAATGAGACAACTTTTAGTATGAGTCTGTTCCTCCTTCAGTGTGCCCTGCCTCTCTCAAAAGCAAAATGTCCTTGTTGTTCGAGATCTTTGAAGGCGTGGGTAACGTCTACTTTGGACTCATATCCCTAATGGGCTTCCCACCCTCCCCCAACCCCCAGCAAACTAGGAAGGAGGCAAGCAGCTGTAATCACATATCCAGACATTGAAATGACTCCATAATAAACCTGAAAAAATGAATTAATTATCTTGCAACTTGCAAACTTTTGGTTAGCATAAGATTTGTCTCTCAAAACAGGGCCTTGTCATTAAGGGACAAGAAGACAAGCATTAGCACCAGCCCGGAAGCCTGCAGAGACATGTTTATTGTCAGGGTCAGATTATCACTCAGAACAGGTCCCCAGGCAAGGAATAATTAAGATATTAATTCCATTAGATAAGCATTAATGGAGCAAGTCTTGTGGGCAAGTCTCTGTCAGAAGATAAATGAATAAGAAACAGACTCTGAAATCTGGGAATTTCTATTTAAAGAGGAGGCATAGCACTTATCAGAATTATAATTAGATAATTTTCCATTGTCTATTTCCTCTATTAGTTTCAAAGCTCTGTAAGGGATAGGATTTTCTATTTCTAGAAGTTAGCACAGTGCCTATCACATATTAGGCGTTTCACAAATCCCTGTACAGTGAATGAGTCATTGTAATACCAAGTGGAGACTGATCATCCTCTCCTCTCTATGCCCACCGTCCCTCCTCACTCAGGCCCTTATCTCTGCCTGGACCATGGGAAGGTTTCCTCCAGCATCACTGCAGTCTCTTCCCGCCAGCCTTCTTTCACACTACCACTAGAGGGACCTTTCTAAAACCAAACCTTTTTAAAATCCTTAATGTCATCTCCAATAACAGTGTCCCTTCATTTTGAGGATAGAGAGAGATCCTTTTGAAAATCTCTTAAAAGCCATGGAACCTTTCCCACTTGAAATGCTTCTACAGCCCTGGCCACTGTGGCTCCGTTGGATGGAGCATTGTCCCATGACCAAAAGGCTGCAGGTTCAATCCCTGGTCCGGAAACATACAGGAGGGGACTGATTATTTCTCTCTCCTATTGATGTTTCTCTTTAACCTTCTTCTCTCTCTAGCAATGAGAAAAAAATGTCCTTAGGTGAGGATAAAAGAAAATGCATCTACAAAACAAGATTTTGTACCCAGTTTCTTGGTGTTTATGGTCTTCCTGAAGCCCATTTCCTAAGCTCCAGATAGGTCTAGAAGCTCTAAGTTAAGTGTCTCAAGATAAGGTATAAACTGTTTAGTAGAGCACAGATTATCTGTCACTTCAATGCCATCTGCTGGCACTGTTCTCTCCCTCAACAGCCAAATCCCCAACCTGATTGACACACCAGCCACACCAATTGTTTACTCCCCCAAATACACGCCACCCTTCTGTACTCTATGTACCTTACTGGTGTTGATGTTCTCTTGCAAAACCCATCCTTGGTCTGCCTGGTGAATCTTAGTCATGCTGCAAAAACAAGCTCACATCCCTCCACCTCCAGGAAGTCTCCAATAGTCCCTAGTAAGAGTCATCTCTTACTCCCTTATGTTACCTCTGTTCCTTTCACAAACCTCTGGGGCTGCTGATCTAATTGTATTGCAATTGTCTACACTTACGTATCTCCCCTCTAACCTCTAGCAATACTACTGCTACTAATAATAATGGACAGTATTCACTCTGAGGTTACAAATGCATGAGACCCTATTCTAACCATTTTATATAATTTAAATCTCACAAAACTGAGGTAGGTATTATTTCTGTCTCTATAGGCTATTATTTTTAATTTTTTATTTTTTTATTGTTCAGTTACAGTTGTCTCCCTTTTGCCCCTATTACTCTCCCCTGCCATACCACCCCCTACCTCCCACCTCTCACATTCAATCTTCCCATCCATTGTCTTTGTCCAGGGGTCCTCTATACAGGTTCCTTGAGTCCACCCTTCCCCTTCTTTTTCTGTTATCCCTTTCCTCCCCTCTGGTCACTGTCAGTTCTTTATATCCATGTTTCTGGTTCTATTTTGCTCACTTGTTTGTTTTGTTGATTAGGTTCCACTTATAGGTGAGATCATATGGTATTTGTCTTTCACTACTTGGCTTATTTCACTCAGCATAATGTTTTCCAGTTCCATCCATGCTGTTGCAAAGAGTAGGAGCTCTTTCTTTCTCTCTGCTGCATAGTAGTCCATTGTGTAAATATACCACAGTTTTTTCATCCACTCATTTACTGATGGGCACTTAGGTTGCTTCAGACTTGGCTATTGTAAATAGCGCTGCTATGAACATTTGGGTGCATAGGTTCTTTTGAATTGGTGTTTCGGGATTCTTAGGTTACAATCCCAGCAGTGGAATTGCCAGGTGAGAAGACAGTTTCATTTTTAGTTTTTTGAGGAAATTCCATACTGTTTTCCACAGTGGCTGCACCAGTCTGCATTCTCACCAGAAATGTACTAGGGTTCCTTTTTCTCCACAACCTCACCAGTACTTATTGTTTGTTGACTCATTTAGGATGGCTATTCTGACCAGTGTGAAGTGGTATCTCATTGTGGCTTTAGTTTGCATCTCTATTTTATAGATGAAAAAAAACAAGAAGTTTAGAGATTTAATTTTTCATCTCTTTAGTCAAAAAGCTTATCTGAAAACATGCTTATTTAAACGAATTGAAATGCAGTATAAGACATCAGCAAATTGCTGAAACAATACTCATATTAGCTGCCATTTGCAATTTGCATATGATAGTACCAGCTACTCTCACTGGGCCCTTGGAATTTTGCTATACAGTGTTCCTAACATTCACCACACTTCAGCAAAGTAGGTACTAGTTTCTACCCTTAACAGTGGGGGGGAAAGACCCTGTATTTAATTCCTTGACATTTTGTTTTCTATGCAGTCTAAATACAGAAAAGGGGAGCCTTGGAAAGACTTCTCAGAGAGGCTGGTCTGTAGTTGTAGATAATGAAAACAAAAAGCTTGTCAGGTTCTGTAGCTTGGAGACAGTGTGCGATTGGATAGAGGTGTGTCACAGAGAAGACCACTTGACCTCTGAGGAAGAATCCAACAAAAAGAAGAACCAGGGTGTGGTCACATAGTCTCACTCTGAGCTTTGTAGATTTGCAAATGAATATTAGTGCTTCTGAGGGTCATCAGTTTTTCGAAGATTGATTTAATTTAAACAAATTTCTCACAAACTAATGTATAAAAATTAAAATGATGCTTTATTAATTCATAATCCATTCATTGATAAGTACATTTACTTATTATTATATCTCTGTGAGTAGTTACATCATAATTTTAAAAATTGCCAGGAGCACACAGAGTTGTGGGGGTTGGTGAGACTTAATTTTCCAACAAATATTAAGTACACCTATGTGCCACTCACGGCACTGAGGCATATAACAGTGACCAAAAGTAGACAAAACCCCTTTGCTCATAAACTATTAAATACTGGGGCTGTGCACCACTAGGTCCTGTGTACCTAGCCTTTCATCTGCATTATCGTGGCAGCCTGCTGTATGCTCAGAGTGGTTGCCAGGAGCTCCTTTTTGAGAAGTACCCTCAACTCTGTTTGCTCCGACTTTCCCTTCTCTATCAATGCTCTGTTATTGGTAATAAATCCACTTTAGACTTAAGGAAATCTTTCTTCAGCCCTGCCTGGTGTGGCTCAGTGGATTGAGTGCCAGCCTGTGAACCAAAAGTTCACTGGTTCCATTCCCAGTCTGGGCACACGCCTGGGTTGTGGGCCAGGTCCCCCGTAGGGGGTGTGCACAAGAGGCAACCACACATTGATGTTTCTCTCCTCTTCCTCCCTTCCCCTCTCTCTAAAAATAAATAAATAAAATCTTTTTTAAAAAAACCTCTTTCTTCAGCGACATTTATTCTACTAATTAGATTGTATTCAAGTCTTGGTCTGATAACATTCTGTTCCTTTAAGAGTTTGCATATCTTCCTATTCTGTTGCATGCTCAGAGTTTAACTCTCAGAGAGCAGGCCTTAATTCTCTCTTCCCAAGTTCTTGGCACTCCAATGCTTGTCCTATGTATCACCTACAGAACAGCTTGAGGAAACGTATGCTTCTGTACATGTTTGCAAATTGGCAAATAGATCATTGTGTCTGTAGCTTATAGTACAGAGAGACAGTTGGTTGAAAATACATCTTGGAGCCAAATCAGGAGGATTTTGAGGACCAGCTTGAGGAGTAAGAACTTTATTCTATTTGGTACAAAGTCATCACAAGTCTTAGAATAAGAAGTGACTTTGGGTATGTATTTGTATAAGGTCCAAATTTCAGGGGGAAAACTCAGATATATAAGAAACAAACTTTCTAAAGCTGATTCTCATTTCTATTTCATGCCTCCATTCTTCTCCTTCATACAGCTTAATCCCAATTGGTTTAGGATCTTCCACTGCTGCTTTGTGAATCTCCTTACCAAACATCTAAATTCAGTGAACTCTCTTTTTTCTTGTACCAATTCAAAATAAGGTCTTCCTAGCTAAGAGGATAATACATTTTCCCAGGTATGGTTGTGACTATAAAAGTGAAGGGGACATATGCTGCAGTTCTGAAGAGAACCCAGAACAATAACTAGACCCCAGAGTTCTTCGGAAGCTGCACCACAGACGTGGCTGGTCAGCCTGTATTGGAGCTGGGCAGGGGACCTAAGTAAGTTCTCACAGAGGTCATGGTTGTCAGTGCAAGGGGCAGGGGTCTAGCATTGAATTGGTTACTGTTCTTAGGCAACCTTAGTGAGCTTCCCACAGCAGTGGCATATTTCCTGTGTGCCCAGGGAGAGCTGGGAAGCAGCTGGGAGGGAGTTGGATTTAGAGTGACCCTACAGTCCAGGAAGGAGGGACAATGCCTCCTCATCTGCTCATACTAAGAGATTATGTAAATCTCTGAAACTTGGGTGCAGAACGAGGTTCAGATTAAAAATTGAATTTTTGAAAATTAAAAGCATTTACACATTTTCTATGTCTGAAATTCTCACCTTTTGCATAGTTTAAAATCCAATAGATTGAGTCAGTGACTCAAAGTTGTTGAAACAACAGAAATTTCAGTATGCTACCAATCAGGTGAGAACAGGGAAAATGCTGAGTTCAATTGAAACAGTTAAAAAGGGGTTTCAGGCTAACATGAATGTAGTTACCTGAATAATTAAATGTGGGACTAAAAGCAGACTTCTAGCATGGGAAAACAAAATCTAAGGGGAAGCAACAAGTAACATTGATTAGCTAGTCCATGTAGGGGCATGCTCATCGCCCACGTATTCACTACCTGAGTATCCAAATTATGATGCTGATAGAGAACCAAAAATTGCTTTAAAAAATAGTCTCCAACAAAGTTATGTTTTTATAAAACTTTTCCCCATCAAAACATTCAACCCAATTCACAGTAGCATTTATCCCCACCAGTCCAATGAAAGCCTTTTATTACTTAGTGTCTCCCTGATTATGACTCATATTAAATATCCAACTTAAAATTCATTTTTAATGCAAATCAACTGGAAACTGAAATCTTGAAAGATCGGATTTTACGAAGTTTCTGTAGGTAATGTAGAATTAGTCATATAGCATACCAGAATTATTGACAGAATGTCATTTTGTTCTATCTTGATATTTTGTTGGAAAAAAATCAGCATTTGATTTAACCTATCATTATAAGAATTGGCGCTTAGTTGAATTATAAACCTAATTTATTAAATGAAAATTAAACATATCATAAATTTAATTTTTTTACTTGAAGATAAACTCCAAATTTAACTTGTTGTTACTCTTGTCTTGTTATATTTACCATGAAAATCTGATGTGTTTTAAAGGGATTCACTTTTAGTGACTTTTTCTAACGATGTAATGAGTAGAGCAGATGGGAGTTTATGCAGGCACAACGACAGGTCCTCTGTAGCCATTCTGTCTACAGGACAGATACACTTTAAAATATCATCGGGACATATGCATGATGATATCCCTTATCACACATGAAAGTGATGAGGGAAAAACAAGATCAGATTGATGGATGGATTAGAAAACAAATGCCCATTTACCATAAATCCTAATTATACATTTTTACAGCTGACTACTGGAAATGCAGCTTGTTTTAAAATATGTAGCCTACATTTAGCAGGTATGTAGATTTTATGACATGCATGCTGTGCTTAATGTAATGTCATAGTAGAGTATATTTTCCTCATCTTATTGTCTTTGTCTATTTCTTCACTTATTTTAAAATTATGTTGTACAATGTTGTAGGCTATCTCAAAACACTTTAGTTATGAAGTGTAGTATAAATTAAATACCTCAAATGCAATAGGTATTAAGGATCTTGCAAAAAGTCTACAAGTTGAATCTACTGAAGATGAAAGTTTTAACTGTAAATGTAATCAAGATCTTCTATGGAAAAAAAACTAAAGAAAGATAATATTCTGTAACTATTGGTTTCTAATTTAAGTGCTTGGTTAGATTCAACCTTGTCTAATATAGTAACTCATGAACTTTTCCCTGGCAACTATGGCCTGGTTAGACAATAATTTATCCCTTGACCTTGAATTAGATTATCATGCACAACCTCTGTTCTGTCTTAGTAGCCTTGGAGTCCTTGGCCTATTTACGTGCAGAAAAAACTTAGAACTGGCTAGAAGGCTCTCAAGTGCACTCTTGAAACCAAATAATTCTACCTGGAAGTCAGCTCAAAAGACCATTCAGTCTTCAGAAAGCACTGCAATTTCTAAGTATCATTAATAGGGAAAGTTAACTTGAAGAAGCTTTGGATGGATTTTCTTTACCCCTACTCTCAAGGGACCCTGGGATAGTGAAATGTCATGAACATTTTACTAGTGTATTAAACCAAATTGCTTTGAGATACTCAAAGGTAATTTTCCAAATTTTTATAATAAGGTCAAATTTTTTAAGACTTTTTCCATTGAACCATTTGCAGTTCAAGTTTATATGGAAAATAAAGCATTTTGCTGAAAAGCCCCTAGATGTAGATTCTTTAAGTGATATGGGTTCTCAGCTGCAAATTTTCAGCTTTCACACATGTTACACAACTACTATTCCATCACTTTCAAAAGCCCTCTGGGCCTTTGCTTTTCTCAAGCACTCAACTCTCTCATTTCTCAGCCTTTCTTTCAGAATAGACTTCTGTGTCCCATTTGTTTTTCACAGCAGTACTATTTATTCTCTCATCAACGGATATTTTTGTTAAGTGTCTATTACAACCAAGAGATTAAGGAAAGACACAGAGATTCAGAAGCAGAGCCTCTGCCCAGAAAAGAAAGCATGGATTCTATAGAGGTGCTAAAACAATTAAACAATTCACTGTAATATGAAGCAAAGGGTGTTTGTTCTCTGTCATAAAACTGCACAGGTAAAGTCATAGGGTAGTTAGAGGAGGGGCAGATGCGACTTACATTTGAAAAGCAAGGCTTTATGGAAGAGATGTCATTAGAGCAAGAGCTTGAAAAGTGAGCAGGCAGTGGGATTTGGGTATGGAATTGAGAGTGTGTCAACTATAAGTAGTTCAGGCTTGCTCAAAGATAGAGGAAGCCAAGATGGAGAGTTCATATAAGGTAATGTCTTAGAAGATGCTCAAACATATTTTGATTAGTGCTGTCTAATTGAAATATAATATGAACCACATGTAATTTGTATTTTTCTAGTAGCCAAGCCCATATTATATGAAATGTTAAAGGGACTTATCTAAGAAAAAGAAGATCAAAACTATGAACAGGAAAATGACAACGAACTCACAACTATCATGAACTGAACCAAAAAAAAAAAAAAAAACTAAGCAAATAACTAGAACAGGAACAGAATCACAGAGATGGAGAGCACATGGAGGGTTATCAGCAGGGAGAGAGAGGAGGGTAATGGGGGAGAAGGTGCAGGAAATAAGAAGCTCAAATGGCAGCTACAAAATAGAGAGAGAAAGGTTAAGAATAGTGTAGGAAATGGAGAAGCCAAAGAACTTACATGTACAACCCAAGGACATGGACTAAGGTGGGAAATGCTGATAGGAGGTGGGTTACAGGGCAGAAAGGAATAAAGGGGAGAAAAAAAATGGAACAACTATAATAGGATAATCAATAAAATATACTTTAAAAAAGTAAAATTCTAATATTATCTTTTATTTAACCCAATATATCTAAAATATTAACATTTAATATGTAATCAATATAAAATTTATTAAGGAGATATTTACATTCTCTTATTTATAGTCTTAGAAATCCAGTATGTATTTTATACTTACAGCGCATATTAATTTATACTAGTTATCTTTCAAATGCTTAATAGTCACAGGTGGCTACTGACTCCCATGTTGGACAGTGTATTGATTTTAGTTAATGAGGACCAGAAATAAGGAAGTAAATAAATTGAAGAAAACTAGGAGTACTTAGGAGAACTTTCATGATAGATGGTTATCACAGAAATTAGCTCACTAGATTTCCCAACCTCAGTCATTATGACTTGAAATATGGAAAGAATAAACTATAACATTTGATAGCACGTAAGCACTGGAAATGAAAAGAAGCATACACACAGATGTATGCATCATGAGGCAGGAGGGATCTGAAATAGACATGTATAAACCAGAGTTGTGAGTAATTCAGAATCACAAGTAAGCATACACTGTGACATAATAAAAGTTGAAGAGTATGAGGGAAACAGTAGTGGGAAGATGAGCTTAGGGTAGCATAGAGATGCAGAACCATAGCCGAGGAACCTAGGGCTGCCTTGAATTCTGAACCACTGATGTTTGAATTATCATTTCAGTGACTCTCCTGGTTCTTTCCTATTTGGTTCTGTTCTTGCCATTTACCCTGCAACTCCTCTTGGCTGAGAGTCATTTTCCGCTTATTCTTCCTGTAACCACCATAATTCTCCTCATAATTTGAGCAAACTGAATGAGTTACTACTCCCTTACAACTGAAAGAGCCTAGCATAGAAAGAATTGGATATAATATGTCAGTGGTATACAGGTAAATATTTAACAACTGACTCTCATAATTTGTAGCTTAAGCCGATTCCTATAGTGTAAATACTCCCACCATGATTGATTTCCTGCCACTACATTATGTTATAGAACAATACAGGATTGGGAGATGTGCAGAATCAACTCTTTTTGTAAGTATATTTTATTGACTATGCCATTACCATTGTCCCATTTTTTTTCTCCCTTTTATGCCCTTCTGCCCTGCACCCACCCACCAGCATTCCCTGCCCCCACTTAGTTCATGTCTATGGGTCATACACAAAAGTTATTTGGCTTTTCCATTTCCTACACTATTCTTAACCTCCCCTCTCTGTTTTGTAGCTACCATTTATGATTCTTATTCCCTGTACCTTTTCCTGCATTCTCCCCTGTCCCCACTAATAATACTCCATGTGCTCTCCAGCTCTGTGGTTCTGTTCCTGTTCTAGTTGTTTGCTTACTTAAAAAAAAAAAAATGGTTTTATTTATTTTTAGAAAGAGGGGAAGGGAAGAAGAAAGAGAGGGAGAGAAACATCAATTTGTATTTGTCTTTCATGTCCCCCTTGCTGGGGACATGGCCTGCAACCCAGACATGTACCCTGACTGGGAATTGAACCACACTCAATCCACTGAGCTATGCCAGCCAGGGCTATTTGTTTTTTGTTTTTGTTTTTTTTTTTCGGGTTCAGTTGTTGATAGTTGTGAGTTTGTTATCATTCACTGTTCATAGTTTTGGTCTTCTTCCTTTTCTTAGATAAGTCCCTTTAACATTTCATATAATGAGGGCTGGGTAATGATGAACACTTTGAACTTGACCTTATCTGGGAAGCACTTTATCTGCCCTTCCATTCTAAATGATGGCTGTGCTGGTTAGAGTAATCTTGGATATAGAGTCTTGCCTTTCATGACTTTGAATATTTCTTTCCAGCCCCTCCTCGCCTGCAAGGTTTTTTTTTTTTTTTTTTTGAAAAATTAGCTGATTTTGTTATGGGAACTCCTTTGTAGGTAGCTGTCTCTTTTTCTCTTACTGATTTTAAGATTCTCTCCTTATCTTTAATCTTGGGTAAAGTAATGATGATGTGCTTTGGTGTGTGCTTCCTTGGGTCCAACTTCTTTGGGACTCTGAGCTTCCTGGACTTCCTAGAAGTCTATTTCCTTTGTCAGATTGGGGATATTTTCTTCCATTATTTTTATTTTTATTTTTTAAAGATTTTATTTATCTTCAGAGAGGGAGAGAAACATCAATATATGGTTGCTTCTTGTGCATCCCCTGCAGGGAACTGGCCAGTCATGTGCCCTGACTGGGAACAGAACCGCAATCCTTTCGTTCACAGGCCTAAGCTCAACTGAGCTACACCAGCCAGGGCCTTCTTCCATTATTTTTTCAAATAAGTTTTCAATTTCTTGCTCTTCCTCTTCTCCTCCTGGCACCCCTATGATTTGAATGTTGGAACATTTCAAGTTGTCCTGGAAATTCCTCAGCCTCTCCTCATTTTTTTTAATCCTTGTTTATTCATTCTGTTCTAGTCAAGTGTTTATTTCTTCCTTCTACTCCAAATCATTAATTTGAGTCCCAGTTTCCCTCCCTTCACTGTTGGCTCCCTGTATATTGTTCTTTATTTCATTTTGCATAGCCTTCACTTCTCCTCTATTTTGCGACCATACTCAGCCATTTCTGTGAGCATCCTGATTACCAGTGTTTTGAACTGTGCATCTGAGAGGTTGGCTATTCATTGCCTAGTTCTGTTTTTGGAGTGTTGGTCTGTTCTTTCATTTGGGCCATATTTCTTTGTCTCAGCACACCTGTTATGTTTTAAGGGGTGGGGCCTTAGGTATTCAACAGGGCAGGGCAACCCACTTTGCTGCATTGTGGCATGTATATTGGGGAGGGGTCTGAGAGGGAACAGTTCCACTTGCTAGGTTCTCAGCCAGCTTTCAGTCATTTCTTCCACTACCCACAATCAAATTGGGGCCCTCTGGTGCTGATTCCCAGGTAAGTGGGTTTGTGTATGTTCTAGGACCCTGTGGTTCTCTCCAATGAACTCTCCTGTGTTGCTGGGAGTTTCACTCACCACCAAATCCACCCCCCTAAGTTTTTATAGCCAGAGGTTTTGAGGCTTTCTTTTCCCTGCACTGGAACCCTGTGTTGCACAGTCTGTCCCCATCCCCAGTTGTTCCTCCAGGTTTATATGCATGCAAAGGCGGGACTGCCCCATCCAGGCCACCAGCTGCCACCTTACTGTGCACGTCCTCCCTGCCCCAGCTACCTGTCTCTGCCACTCCCACCAGTCTGGATGAATGTTTCTTCTTTAACTCTTTGGTTCTTGGACTTCCATACAGTTTGATTTTTCTTGCAGTTCTGGTTAGTTTCTGGTTGGTTTTTAAATTTATTGTTGTCCTTCTTTTGGTTGTGTGAGGAGGCAAAGTGTATCTATCTACACGTCCATCTTAGCTGGAAGTCCAGAGTCAACTCTTGTGAGCCTGTATGAACTGACTGCAACACACTACTGCCTGAAACATTAAATCTTAGCATACAGATTTTGTTATTCTTAAAATCCATCCTTATAAAATTCTGTTACTACTTTCAGAGTTATTACTTTAAAAATTTGTTATTACTGTTATATGGACCTTACCTCACCTCCCAATTTCACCGTTTTATGCTAATTAATCTGTAGGACAGTTTAATTTCCTTTTATATTTTTGTGGACACATATTATATGTTTGTATTTTTCTTTAACCATAAGCACTCTATGTTTGCCATGCTTTTGGTGAAATTTGAAATCACTTAGTGCATTTTGAATTGTTACATTACAGCTGCTTTACTTCAAATGAAACAGGAAAACCTATAAGTATGTCAGAGCATTAAATTTGCCTTGCAATATACCCAGTGATTTGAAGTTATCGTGGCACTTTCCTTTTTGTTATAAGTGCCTCTCTTTATAAGTAGTGGGGACTCTGAACTTACAAAGTAGAAACAATTTAAAATTATTGGAGTGCTTCAGGTTTTTAAGAGACCTTCATTCTTTCAAATTGGAATTTCAATTTGTGAAGTGCTCCAGTAACTTCAAATTGCTGAAAGTTGTGACCTAGAGATTCTGGTAGAGTTTCTTATACATTATTATACATCAAATATCTTTTAGCTAGGCCCTGGCAGGGTGGCTCAGCTGATTGGAGCATCATCCAGATGTGCCAAGGTTATGGGTTTGATCACCAGTCGGAGCACGTGCAAGAATCAACCAATGGATGCATGGATGGGTGGAACAAGAAATCAATGTGTCTCTCTTTCTCTCTCTCTCAAATCTCATATCAACAACAACAAAAATCCTTCAGCTAATTCTCAGAGGACGTGGCCAGATTATTGTCTCATACCTTATCTATAATTTAATCTTAAGTATTAACTCATATCTTTACAATTTGCTTCTTTTAAGATCTAGAGGTTTGTATCAGACTTCCTGAAACATTATACAGACTTCAAAAAATGAATGAAAATAAATTTCATAGATATGGACAAACTACTTTTTATAAAAGAAAACATTCTAATATTATTCCTTATGCCATATGGATGTGGACAATGCAAATAAATTGTTTGATTTTTTTTCATGTGTTATGGTAACACTTATTATGAAAAAGGAATTAACAGGGCATTTTATTCCAGTTCATATAAAACTACAATCACAAAAGTTAGCATTATAACTACAAAATGTTAGGGCACATAGGCAAAGGACAACAAAACTGTTTAAGTCTTCATAAATCAAATAACGACCAAGGCTGTTGGCTATGATGGTCTGTATTTGTCCATTAAAAAATGGATTTAACACTTTCAAGGCACTTGTATCTCCTTATAGCCTTAGCACGTCATAATTGAAAGCAGTGATGCTTTGTGGCCCATCTATAACAAAGAAGTAAGTCCCCATTCTCTGGATTCTGATGCTGTATCCATCACTTGATATATACGTATCTTAGGTGCGGTAAGAAACAGACAAATGAATGTGGCAGTTTGGTTTTTATCATGACTTGGGGAAAAACATAAGTGTAATTTGTTTTACTCCAACCTAAATTTTAAAAATCCACAAATATTACCATCATAGCTGCCACCACTAACAAAAATTAGGAAGTTACAAATAATTTAGAAGAAAAAAAAAACTGAGAATGCATCCCTAATCTGTGCATGTACGTTACCTGTACATGGAGTTTTCTAATTGTCTATAGCATTTGAAATTGACTGTCCTAAAACTTGTATAACATCCAAAGGTAGCATTATTTTTTTAAACTATAAACTGGTTTGGCATTATTCCCTTACTGGAGGAAGTTGGCCTTTTACAATACATTTTATTTCATCGTTTTTTTAAGTGCACATGAATCTGTGGAAAATAAAAAATTATATGAACACAGAACCCAGAAGGGAAACTCCTAATGGAAAGGAATATAACATAAATTAAAATATTCTTGAAAATTAATTCTTGTTATCCTAAATTCAAAATTTTCATGTGGCATGTTTCTTGGAGTGTAAAATATGCCCTAAAACTTACTTGAAGATTATTTGAGAATTTACTTTTAAGTTTTAAATTTTCTTCAAATGCAGTTTTTAAAACGTAAACACTAAGAAGCCATTTACTAAGAAGCATCATATACACATAGAATTAAACTTGTCAAAGTGTTCACATCCTTAATTCAGTTTTAAAATGTTTATATTGCACAAATCCTTTTATGATTTTCTAAACTGGGGTTAGCCCTCAAATGCTTCCTAACAGGAAAATAACATATGGGAAAAGAAGGGCAATTGTATATCTTCATTTGTTTAGCCATGTTGAAAGTTTGGTTTAATGAAAATTCAAAAACCTGTATTGGTGATGTACAGATAACTTGCCTCATCTAACTCTAATATGGATAGCGGGCAGGTGTCGCAGCCAGAACAGAGATGAATATAGCATAAAACCCTTCTCGTAGGCTGTAGGCTTCTTTACAGGCTTTGATCCACTGATACAGTGTGGAAAAGTTTTGAGTCCCCTTGACCGCAGAACTGCTGGGAGAGTGCATAAGCCCCCCACATCTTTCATGGAAGGAAAACTACTGGATAACTGAAGCACCAGATTAGACCAGATCTGGGAACGTTTTCAGTGCAGAACGGGACATAGCATATTGGTACAAGCATGAGGGCAGTTTTTTCTTAGAACTTCTGCTTTCATTTTATCTACCACTATTCCCTGTATATGCCCTCTAAATAGTGAAATGCTTTCTGAACTCTTTAAGGACCTCATTCATTCTTGCCACTTCTTTTACAAGGAGCATAATTTGATCTTATTTCAGGAGGCTCTATTTCGGTCTCCATGTAACTGAAGGAAATAAAATGTATGTGCCTTATTTTTCAAAGGCAGAATCTACTTATCATTGACTTTTAAGTTGCAAAGAATACACAATGACTTCCGTATGTTCTGAGAAGCAATTAACATATTGTGAATTCCCATATGTGAAATGACAACTTTGTACAAGAATCTGGCATCTGATACACTTCGAATTTATATTCCCAATAAAACATCTATACTAAGTAGCAAGCATGTCAAATCAGAATAGGCTAAAAGGACCAAAGTGACTACATTGAGTAAAAGATGGGAAATCATAATTCTAGATGTAAAAATACACAGGGTAAGAGAGAGAGAGAGAGAGAGAGAGAGAGAGAGAGAGAGAGAGAGAGAGAGAGAGTGAGTGTGTGTGTGTGTGTGTGAGAGAGAGAGAGAGAGAGAGAGAGAGAGAGAGAGACCTCTCTGTCTGTCTCAGGAGCAGAGAGTGGGTAAATCGATTACCCTTGCTTGCAATTCGTTCTGACAGAGAGAGTTGGGTAAAGTTTGCTCGTAGGAGTAAAAGAAGCTGGCTATCTTTTGTTGGGCTTTCAAGTAATTCTTCAAATGTGCCACCAAATAAAACAGCAACAAAACAACAGACATCAGGGCCTCAGTCCATTACTAATCAATGGAAATTCTTATGTTGTCTTTCTTTGACCACAGCTGGACAGATAGAACCTATGCTTCTTATTTTAAGATTAATAGCTCTAAAAACATTTTATTCATCTTTTCCATAGAAGAAACATAGCAATATCAGTTTTGTTGCCACTCAGAAACTTGAAATTCATTGTGAGCATGGGACATAAGCTTACTTCAGTAGAAGCTCCCTTTTCCCCATCACACCCATCTCATTTAGTCCCTACTTAGTACGAAGCAAGAATACAAGAACCACAGAAACAGCATGTCTGTCCATCTTCCAACCATTTAATCCCCAACACTTAAAAAAACTGCCCAGCCCAAAGTCAGAGGTCACTCACTGTTTTTTAATACAGATTTGAATAAATTATTGAATAGAATAAACTAGGATCTCCAAGTTATTATATTAAGCTTCAACCAAAATTCTGTTTGCCCAAATCTGCCCATAAGGCCAATACCAGAACAAACTGAATTTTAGTCTGCAAAAATATGAAAAAAATCAGAGCCAGTGCTCAACTGTGTCTGAGTGTGTGTGTGTGTGTGTGTGTGTGTGTTTACACATGTATTTCTTTAACCAAGTTGTGCTTTTGCCAATTGCTTGGTCCTGTATTCCATGCATACACATAGTAAGATTTTTTTTAAGAGAGTATGCAAGTGAATGAATTCTTCAATATCCAGGTTCATTTATGAAATAATAATTAGAATAGTAAATATGCTGGTAAAAATAACTTTGAAGCGAGATTTTTTCTTTGTAATTTTTTCTCCTTTTCTGAAACTGTAAAGGAGGAGTCAAAAACAATGCTTCATGGTGTTAATATTGCTTTGTGTTTTGCAACATACATGTGTATGTGCGGGCATGGGGTAAGGGAGAAAGATTGATTTGCAGAATGAAATCATTTTTGCCTTTAAAATCTTCTAAATATACTCAAATGAAAATTTTAAAACTAAAAAAAAGGATATTTACCCATAATGTTAGATCTGAAGCCTTAGAGATAATGTTTTCACCTGATACGAGGCTTAGGGCAGTAACAGCTGCTACCCTTTGTACGTGGCTATCTGGTGACCTACTAAGATTGCAAGCACATCTGTATAATGATCGCTTCTGACAGAATTAATGGGCAGTAGCCTGCATTGGATCAGGCTATTATTGAATGATGTTTTTACCTTTAAAGTGAAATTCTGTAACTCATCTAATATTCAAATTCAGGCAGTAATGTTCCATCAATAATAATTTCATGTTGCGCTATTCATTTGTGACCTCTCCTCTCTTTTGAAGTTGTTACCTGGTGAGTTTTATTTCCCAGAGTTCCACCAACTTAAAAGTAGAATGGAAATCAGTTACTTCGGTTTCAGCACAATTCAAAGAAAGATGTTGTCTAGGTACAATATGTTTTACACATACAGAACTCAAGAGCCCATCTTTCCGGGAAGCTTCCACAGACAGCTTATGACAGAGCGGGCTCTTGCAAAGAGAAGGGCAGCAGTGGTTGGGGAGAGGGAAAGCTGCTAGGTACAGAGAATGAGCCAGCATCGGCTGGTCCCCAAGCTCTGCTTGCCCAGAGAGTCCCAGAGTCAGCAAGAGCGAGAAGGACATTGAGGCTGTCAAGGTCCTGTGATTGGGGGTCATTCAGAGAATAAATTATTCTCTGGTATGTCCAAGTGATGGCTAACTGCTAGTCAACTGAGGGTACTGTTTCTTTTCAGAAATCATGTTGAGATGTGATTTCTTTTTTTATTTTCTATTTTCTCATTTAATTTTATTGAATATTTTTTCTTTTATTTTCATTCAAGTACAGTTGTCTCCACTTCCCCCCACCACCAATTACCCCCACCCCCACCATGCCCACCTCCCACCCTCTATCCTGGCCCCTTTGGCTTTGTCCATGTGTCCTCTATACCTTTCATAAGATGACTCTTTTTCTCAAATTTCTATTTTCGGG
>PVKM010026873.1:0-19095 GCA_004027735.1 Carollia perspicillata | reverse complement strand
TTCAATTTCCAGTCAGGGCACATGCCTGGGTTGTGGGCCAGGTCCCCTGTGAGGAGCATGTGAGGGGCAACCACACATTAATGTTTCTCTCTCTCTCTTTCTTCCTCCTTTTCCCTCTCTCAAAAATAAATAAATAAAATCTTAAAAAAATAAAATGAAAAAAATTCCTATCTGAATTATATAGTGGGCTGACATTTAAATTAGGCTTTCCACAGAAAATGCTTAACTCATAACCTACACAGAATAAGTACTCCATAAGTTTGTATAATCAGTATAATCACCATCATCATCACAGTTCTTATTTTGATAAAGAGGGAGAGACTAGGAACAGAAAAGGAGGAATCAGGAAAAAAAAGGTAAGGGTGTAGGTTAAGCTTGACCTTTTGTGTTAATTAGAATTGGTATAAGAGTTAATGGATTCAGGCTGGGACTAGACTTGGTATTGGGTATAGGGGTACACTTGAACTCTCTGCATGTGTTGTACTTGAATAACTTAGAGAACAATGAGGCACTCTTAGTGTCACAGGTGTGCACAGGTAACCAGGTTCTTAGTGATCAAGGACAAAGAATTGAACCGAACACAAAGTTTATAGCATAAAGAAAGAGGGAAGATTTATTAAGTGATAGTACACACCACAGGACACGGGAGTGGGCCAGCTCTGAGCAGAGGAAAGAAAAGCCTATGTGGGCTGGGGGATTCTATTCTTATAGGGGCAGAAGCCCCCCTGCTAGTCTTTGGCGGGCTTTTCCTGCGCAGGAACAAGGAGTTGGATTTCAAAGCTACTGCGCATGTGTGGTTTCCCATGACTTTCTTGATTGGCTACTGGAGAAGGGAGTCCCACAGTGTTATTTCATTATAATGATATTATAATGAATCAGGGGTAGCGCGCAGGCACATTCTATGATTCAGAGTTATCTCAGAAAACAGGAACAACCCATCTTAGGGGTCTTTGTCATGTATAGATGTTTTCTACCTCAGCCCTGCGGGGCCTCTGGAGCTTCCTTCCTGACTACCTCCTGCCTCAGCTCTGACTAACTCTTCATAAAGAAACTTACGATAAGGCCCCAAGGATAATCCAGGATAATATCCCCATTTTAGGATCTTCAATTTAATCTAATCACATTTGCAGAACCCATTTCCCACATAAATTAGCATTTACAGGTTCTGAGAATTTGGATGTTGACACTTGAGGAAGCCATTATTCTTCCACACAGATAAATTACTTGCTAATTGGGGGCTTATATAGACCTCACCCAGATGACATGGAAATGGAAATGATAAAATAGCTTTTGATTTGATGTCTCGATTTGTTCATCACAGTGAGTTCTAAGGAGAACTCTAACTAGAACAGCTGTCATTGAAGAACACATAGCAAGAAAGACTAGTATAAAAGAGAAAGTGATAATGAAAAAGTTCATTTATGTATCTGTCAACTGACTACAAGATGATTTTATATCTGCAAAAAAAAATATATATTGAGATATAAAGTATGCAGATATAAAGTATGAAGACACTCATTCTAAGCCAATGGAAGCAAGCTTGGGTTGAAAATCTTCAGCAGTACAAAACAAAAGATATTCAATGGAGATGTGTTAGTTTTTTATTCAATGGATTTCTCCTAGAATACTTTTCTTCTAGTTTTTGATATTAACATAATATGAAAAATCAAATCTAAAAATTGATTCCAAATAATCCCCTACAAAAGAAGCTCAATTTTCCAGGAATAGCAAGTTCCTGGAACTTGAGATGGGTCCGCAAATACTTTGACCAAGTGTTTACAATCTAACTAGTCTGTAGAACACCCATAGAGTATATTAAAAGAACCCTTAACCTGATTTAGGATGACCAGTAGAGATATCTAGCCATGTTAGGAAGATGCAAGTCTATTACAAGAGAAATTCATGTCACTTTTGAGGTAAGAATTATATAACAGAGTTTGATCCTTCTAAGGTTTGGGACCTCTTCCCTTAAGAGACAGGGTTAAGGGGTGGAATAGGGTAAGAGATTGGGGGAAAGGGAAAACTGACCTCAATCTCTATGGATTTGAGAACATTGGATCCAGCCTTATGTGTTGAATGTAAAGAAACAGCAAGGAAAGGTAAAAACAGGTAAGGATAACTGGTCCTCACTTCAGTGAAAAGGAAGAGGTTTATACTAATTGTAATACATGTGGATCTTCACATTTCAACATTTAAAGGACGTGTGTGTGTGTTGATACAAAATGAAAATACCAGGAGTTTGGATGACAATATCCAGTAATTCCTTTACAAAACATTTGATGTAGAGCAAGCTTTGTTTTGTAAAATTATGCAGGAGGATATTTTATTTTTAAGATAATTTATGACATGTGCTCAATACATATATGCTCATCTAAAAGTTAACTGAAATCTCCTTTTTCCCTGATGTCTTTGCTGAGCATATGGGGAAGTTGTTTTAAATTCCAAATAGTGTTTCCCCCAATAATAACATGGGATGGTATACTTCATTAGTCTCAAGTTATATTCCTAAAATACAAATTACATTTTTATTACTCAAATCAAATGTTAATAATCTCAACTCTCTACTATGTAAAGAAATTAGTAGCATGTGTGTTAAAAACAGATCACATATAGATTACCATAGTTCACCATGTATAATGCACACTCGCGTTTTTGTGCACATTATACATGGGATTATTATACCCGTGGTATGTAATCATTATACCCATTTATAATATGCATCCTTATTTTTCATTCAAAAATTTGGGCAAAAAAGTGTGCCTTATATGTGGCAAAATATGGTATATATTATTTCCAATGACAGAAAATTTTAGGCATAAGAACAATGAGTGCATAGTCCCAAAACACCAGCAGACAATTCTAGCACTGGGAACAGACACCAAGGCTTTGACTTCCAGCTAGGACCATGAAAAATATACCAACTTCCATCCCTAAAGCTGGACAATTTAAAAACATATTTACTGTAATTTACAATGTAAAAAAATGACTTTTTATCCTCTAAGGCCTTGTTTCAGACACAAATTCCCTGGAAAATTACTTCCATTGTGGCACTTCATCATATCCTATGTTGATGCAGCCTTAGTTAATAAACAGATTTTGTTCTGTTTTATTATTTGATTAAGTCTCATCCAATCCTTCTCCCTGGCAGTTGGGGGAATCAAATTATCCATCCTGAATGGAGCATTGGATTTGCTACTTTTTAACTCAAGGATTAGATTTGCAATTGGGGAATCTTTGAGTAGCATCAAACCCACCCTACAGAATTCTGCAATTAATTTCACTTATAAATTTAAAGGGATTTTCAGCTGTCTTCACCCTTAAAAAAGGATTTACTGAAATGTTGCCCTCCCCAGTAACAGAGACAGTTCCCCAACCAGTGGGACTTCTGCACTCCCAGAAGTAGATGGTTTGACCAAGGAGGATGAAATTAGCACACACACAGAAAACATACCATCTGAGACTTTCAGAAAATGTAGATCCAGGGGGAAATCTTAGAGCATAAATTACTTTGAAGGTTTTTTTCCCTTTCCTAGGTCTTAGTTGGAGAGTTTTGTGTTCTTTCACATGCACAGCTGTGGAGTCTCTGGGGGAATTTCTTGCTCTTTTTCATTTTTGCATGTGCGCCAAAAACCAAGATCTAAGTTTCAACTGTTGTACCCATATAATATGTATGGATTTTAGATATTATGGATTTTACATATTATGGATTTTATATCTAAGGGATGCTAGACAGGAAACTGATTAAAATCCAAAGTGGGCATTCTGACAGCTAGGCAGTACCGTGTGTAGGTAGCACAATGAGGGAAGAAACAGCTGAACAAGTGAGATTCAGGGCTTTCTTTCATGATTGTGTTTGTTGTTATTGATGTATGTTTGGTTCTTAGTCTGGCTCTAACCATCTTTATAGACTTGGCCGAACTAATTGAACTTTTTTTTATCACAGTTGGACCGGTGAGATAAATATTTGTTGCACAAATAAACCAATGAACAAACCTGGGATTAATCTTTGCCATTTGACTTTGGCCAAGTGATTTGGTCTATACTCCTTTATTTCTTTGTCACATAATTAGTCTAAATAAACTTTAAGATTTATTTTGGTTCCAAATATTAATAGTTAACATTTACAGATCACTTACTATGGGTTGGGCACTATTCTAAGCACTTCCTTATACCAACTACTTTAATCTTCACAAATACTTAGGAACTAAATAATAGTATCAGCTGCATTTAATGCACAAGGAAACTGAGACAGAGAGGATGAATAACTTGTCCAATGTCATATAACTTGTAAGTGGCAGAATGAGAATTTAACTATAGAGATCACTCCAAATTGCATGCTTTAACCACAGTCTATACTGCCCTGCTAAAATGGTATGGGAAAAAAGTGAAAACGAGTATCTGTATGTACTACATCAATCTAGATCTTATCAAACTATATTTTGTTTTCGTTAGCGAGGAATACATTGACCATATCTTTGAATTCCACCCAAACCTAATGCTCTCCCCCTTCAAAAAACAACTAATCCTATCTCTTGGTACCTACCCTTTCCATCATTTCTTTTTTTCTTTATATTTTATTGATTATGCTATTACAGTTTTCTTGATTTTTTTCCCTTTGCCCCCCACCACCCAGCACCCCTCACTCCCTCAGGCAATCTTCCCACGATTGTTCTTGTCTATGGGTAATGCATGTGAGTTCTTTGGCTACTCCATTTCCGATACTGTACTTTACGTTCCCATGGCTATTCGGTAACTTCCTAATTGTGCTTCTTAATCCCCTCACCTCTTCTACATCATTTCTTAGTTTACACCACCTTTGGCTCTTATCGTGGGCCTCTGCACATGGCTGGGAGATGATAAGTGGGAAGGCATTGCCCATCGTTTGAAAATAAATAGAAGCAGAAAGTTGAGTGTTGTGCTTTGAGGAATGCATAGAAATGTCCCATGTGTTAAATGGAAGTTTGATAAAAAACCAACCACACCTTTTAATTAGTGTAATTAGAAGTGCTTGTTTATAAAGGGGCTATTTATGTGGAGTTTAAGGGAACCACAGAAATAATACAACAACCTGGGGTTAGTAGCAGCAGAGCTGTTACCACCCCTTGGTGTGAAGGAAAGAACTGAAGGAAAGAACGTGGTTACCAGGATCCCAGAGAAGAGAGTTTTATTGAGCAGTCACCTTTGGGGAAGCAGGACCTTGGAGGAAGGAGCTCAGCCAGTTTGAGGCCACCCTGTAGAGAAAGGACAAGGACTAAATAAACACTTGACCTCATTTTCCTCCCTCTGGTTACCTGGGAGGGCTCCCCACTGGCCAAACCCAACAAAAAAACCATTAGGCAAGGGAGTCAGTTTGTATAATCCACATAGATTAGCTTCCTGGGGAAAGGAAAAAGGGTGAAAAAGAATGGAGAATATGGGGGAGAAGCAAACGAAGATACCTGGCAGACTATAACAAACTGGTATTTACAACAGAGCAGATGTGGGCCCAGGGAGGTTAGGTTTACCCAGAAATACATTTTGTAATATAACAGGTAGCTCCACACTGTCTGGCCAAATCCCAAGAGCTCTTAATACTTAACATATGGCTTTGTTTTATCATCTTTTATTCACTAAACATCTATTTTATAAGCCATTTTAAAGGAATTTATTTCTTCATGTTCTAGTCTAAGACCTAGAAATCAAAATATTATACTTATTCTTAAAATCATTGTTTAAAATTTTCATTGAAAATGAAAACTTTAATCTCAAACCCACCTTTTCAACAGACCCTTCACCAAATGGATATAGTAATTATTAGTTTTCTCATCAATGTACTGAAAACTTGCAAAGAGAAAGAAACAATATTCTGTATTCTTGCGGCTCCCACCAACAAAGCACCTTCTAGTTTACTTTCAAAAAACATTTCTGCCCTGGCTGGTGTAGCTCAGTGGATTGAGCCTGTGAACCAAAGGATCGAGCTTCAATTCCCAGTCAGGGCACGTGCCTGGGTTGCAGGCCAGTTCCCGGCAGGGGACCTACAAGAAGCAACCATACATTGATATTTCTCTTTCTCTTTCCTTCCCTTCCCCTCTAAAGATAAATAAATAAAATCTTTAAAAAACATTTCTGTCCTTTTATTAGTGATTCCCTTCATAATCTACTCATAGTAGAGCAAGATTTTTTTTGTTCTGTCTGTCTTTCCAACTAATAAACCTTAAGGGAAACAAAGGTGAGGTGACTGCCTAAGATCATGTAGTAGAATAAAGGTGGTGAGTGAAGGAAATCTAGCAATCTAATTAATGTTAAACAGCAATAGTATTGTACCTCAAGCAACTATTTCCAACTCTGAGGTCAGGAATATGGCTAACTGAATGGCTTTTACTGATTCAGAAAGCAAGTAGAATTAATTATAGCCAGAGAATCCTTTAATTACAGAGCTTGTATTAGTCAAAATAGGCCAAAATAGGCTTGTATGTTGCACTAACAAGCAACTCTAACATCAGAGTGGTTAATACATACACATATTCCGGGGTCTGGCATCTTTTCAGGTCAGGCCCTCTCCAAATAGTGAGTCAGGGGATCTAGGCAGTTTCAATATTTTAGTTATGACATTCAGAACATGTGGCCTTTGGGTTGCCTGACACAACAGAGGAAGGGAGAGCTTGAGAGCTGCACTTAAATGCTTTAGCCTAGAAGACACACGGCTTCCATTTAACAGTAGTATTTGGTTAAAACTAATCATGTGGCCTTGCCTATCTGTTAGAGCTGGAAAATATGGCCTATGGGTATTTGGTGAGAGGCAAGTCTCTCTGCTACCATTTCATCTCCAAATAGTCATATAGGCGGCAGGGAGCTGATGGAGTGGATGTGAGGGACCCCTCAGACATAAAAGTATACTTTTTAGTAAAGGGGGTTTATTCTCTCTACTTTCCCTTGGATCAAAGCTTCTTTACAGGAGAAGGTTAAAAATTGATGTGTTTCTTAATGTAACATTATCATTGACTACTCTTCAGGGATATAGCTAAAGCAAATATGATGTCATGGCAACAGCACAGGGTTGAGAACCAGATGCTATATCCCCAGCTCTATCATGTAATCTTGGGGCTCTTACTGATCTTCTCTGAGCATCAGTTTTCTTACCTGTAAAACGGAGATTAAAAAAATGCTTCACCTTAAGGATTGTTGCGAAAGGAGGGTGAAGGGTATTTTGCTTTAGTGATAAAAGAGCCAGGTAAGGAGTTCTGAGAAGAAATAACTGATCAGAGAAATGCAAGCAATGACAAATTTATAGATGAAGGGGTTGGAAAAATTACCTAAAAGGAAACCACCTCTGTGCTGGGAGAGGCTGCAAGTAGAAAGAATGAGAGAAAATGATGCAGGTGGAATGTGGAGAAGGAGCCTGAACATGGACCTTGCAGGCTGTGGTCCCTCAAGAGGAAGGCCCTTAATGGAAATCTCTTTGGTTTGAAAGGAAGGGAATGACATAGTCTAATTTGTGTTTTTAAAAGATCACTTCAGGCTCCAGTGAGGAGAACCCATCAGAAGCAAAGAGACTGGTCAGGGGATCATGGGGTTACATCATCTGAGAGATGATGACAGTGTTGGATTAGTTAGGTGTGGAGAAAGAAATATTTAAGATAGAAGAAGGCATTTAAAAGGTAAAGACAACAGGACTTGATGGCGAATGGAGTATAGTGTATTAGGAAGAGGGAGGTGTCGAGAATGGCTCCTAGGGTTTTGGCTTGCCTAACTGGATGGATGCTACATCGTTCCCTGAAATTAGCCCTGGAAGGGGATCGGGTTTGGGATATGGTAGAAAGATGAAAAGTCCACTTTTGGAAGTATTGAATTTTAGTATCTTTGAGCATTTCAAGTGGAGATGACAAGAAGAAATCTAATGTGTAAAATCCTTAGTGTTGTTCCTGGCACATAGTGCAAAAAAAATCAGCGATAGTATTGTTGTAGATATTGTTATTGCAACCATGACTTTCTGGGCCTTCCACAGCCTGTGACCAATTTTCTTGTCCACATGGAAATAGTACTACTTGCTTTCAGGTATAACTTGTCATCTTATTTCCCTTTAGTTTATTTCAAACCTGCCCATTCTTTTCTTTATTTTTTATTTTTTTATCTTCACCCAAGGATATGTTTATTGATTTTAGAGAGAGAGGAAGAAAGAGAGAGAGAGATGACAGAGAAACATCGGCTGGTTATCCCCCATACACACCCTGACTGGAGATCAAACCTGCAACCTAGGTATGTGCCCTAACCAGGAACGGAACCTGCAACCTTTTTGGGCGTATGAGATGATGCTCCAACTAATCGAGCCACCTGGCCAGGGCTCTCACCTACCCATTTTTTATCCTCAGTTTCTTTCAAGTGTCATTTCCTGTATTCATGAAGTCTTTTCTTATTCCCCATCTCCAGCCTCTAAAATGCTGTAAAAATTTGTGATTCTCAAAATCTGGATCTTGGTAGTATTCCCAGTTGTGCTACGTTTTGACCAGAATCCCTTGCTCTTCCAGCTCTCTCACACTCAGCTATCTTCTCTTAGACAATCTGGGATCTATAGTTTCCTTGTTTCCTCTATTTTCCCTATCAGCACCCCTCCCATCTTCCCTTCTCTATCCATCATTTCAACCACATTCTTGTGAATACTCCCAAACCCTCTGGTTTTTAGTCCTTTTATTACAGATGTCTTCCAAAATCTAACCCTGGACCAATTCAATCTACTACCCAGCATCATCTGCTACCTCCAAGATTTTGTCTAGGTTTATGAATACCACTGGAGAAAATGATTCCACAATGAGGTCAGTACAACTGTACATTTCTGTTGTTTCTTACGCACAATTGGTTCCCTCCCTCCTATCAAGAATTTTTTTATTTTTCCTAAATTTCCAACCTACAACCTCCCCACCCACTAGCTGTCTGTAGAAGAGCTTGCCTTCACCGGCAAAACATAACTAACTAAATAAAAGGCTCCAAATGGGACCTGCTTGACTTTCTGATGCTAACTCATGGACATGCCTGAATCTATACCTATATTTTCTTAATTTTCTCAGTTCATGAGGAAGAAAGTGTCCCATCATTATAAGGCTAGTTGCTATATAAACTCCATTTCTACCCCAAACACCACCTCCGGGAATTTGATTCTCTCATCTTTAGCACCAGTATCTTCCTTTGTACTGGCTCCTTCCCATCATCGTTTAAACAGGCTCAATTTTCTCCACCTTTAAGTCAAAACAAAAAGACTCCCTCGCAGCCCCCCAAAAATACCCCCTTGTAATCCTACATCTGTTCCACTCTACTCCCTTCCCCCATCACAGCCTCATTCCTTATTTTATTTAATCTCTTGGAAATATTTGATGCACTCTCTTCCCTTTGCTTCCATGGTATAGGTTCACTTAGTTTTCCTTTAACTCTTCCCATCACTCCTTCTGCACTGTGGTCTCCTCCTGAAATGCTGGTGTAGTCTGTTTGAGGCCCTCTTCTCTTATTTTCTCTGTATTCTCTTTAGGCAGTCTCTCACATGGCTGCAAAATACCACCTGTGCTGATGATCCCCAGTGCATAACTATCTCAAGCTCCAATTTCTCTCTTGAGATTCAGATTCACATATTCAACCATATCTTGCATATCACTAATTGGTTGTCCCACTTGCATCATAAATTTATTAGGATTATCATGTACTCATCATTTTCTCTCAAACCTGCTCTGTCTTTTGTATTTCCTGTACCAAGGAATGGCAGTGCAATTTGCTTCAGTAGAAATCTGGATAGCACACCCTTGTCACTAATTTCCCTAAGGCGAGAATTACAGCCGTCTACCAAAATCTAACCCTGACCAATTTATTCACCACTGTATATCCAGCATTTAAGGCAATGCTTGACACATAATATGGGCCCAGTGCATACTTGAGGAATGATTTATCCTTTACTTTCTTTTATTCTTCATTTGAATCAATTAACTAGTTTTTTCCATTTTTTTCTAAATACTCATTTAATCCTTTCTGTAATGGGTACTAACCTAGTTCAGGCCATTATTGTTGTTTTAATAGTCTTTTAATTGACCTCTTTGCCCTTAGTCTGTCCCCTATAGCAGAGACTGCTAATTACGCCCAATCACTGCACTCCTTTCTTCCTTTCGGTAATGCAACTGAGCACCCTGCCTCCCAGCTAGAGACCGCAGTTCCCAGCCTCCCTGACAGCTCCATATTGTCCCCCAAGCCACAGTGTCACCTGACCAAGAAAGTTCTGGTTAATAGTCCTAGAATAGAAGTGAAGTGCGTACCTTCTGAACCACATCTTTAAAATATAGATGCTTGTCTTCCTTCCCCTCATGTAGTCTGGATTGTAATGAAATAATGGTGAGCCACATTCAAACTTGCAGGTGAAAACAACACAGTAGGGAATGTAGGAGCCATAAGATACAGGAATGCTGGACTGTTTGCCACATCAAACTTTTAAGTGAGAGAGAAAGAAATATCCTTTCTTGTGGAAACCGCAGTTATTTGGCTTCTGTGGAATCAACCAGACCAGTATCCTATTCATGCTTTTTCTTTCCCAGCCAGAGTGTTTTTTCCTGCAATCCAGCTAAAAGCACGTTATTACATTGCAAATCTGATTTGGTCCTTGCCCCTTGTTGTATTTATTTTTGCGGCCTTCAGAGAGTAACTGAGCAAACCAGGGTTCATGCACCTGGCATCTTGATGCATGACCCAACAGTTAGTGTTGAGGAAAACTTGGTGCGGGGAGCTGAGAGCACTCCTGTTCAGAGCCCTGTTCTCCCATTGGACCCAGCACTTCCCTGGCTCCCCACCAGGCTATAAACCCAAACCATGCCCAGTAGTTCCCCATATTCTTTTCTGTTCTTAAGCTGGCTGTGCAAATAGTTTTCCATCTCCTCTAGAAGGCACACTCGTGGGCTTCAAAATCACCATCCTCTTGCAGCAGCTCTTTCCTCCAGGATCTGGGGTACATTGTCCTCAGTCTCCATGTAGCAGTCCAGAAAAACATGTGCTGTAATACACTGGATCATGGTGAAATCCAGGAAGGCACACATCCCAAGAAAGTGGCTTCTCTATCCATCTGTCCTTCAGAGAAGCATAAGTCTACAGTCTCAGCACTCCTGGCCACAGTTCGGCGTTCCAGGTATCTCCCACAAATCCATGCTTGGTTCGGCAGGACCCTGCACAGCTCCCTCAGCTCTCTCCTTGTACCCTTTCCTCCAGTACAGCTGCTACCTCACTACAGACTGTGTGCCTGCTTCCTCACTACACCAAGCAACATGGTGGAAACCTGACTACAAACTGCATAGCTGCTTGCTGCTTTCTCCCTCAGACCTCATGGCTACCTGCTCAGAGGAGAAGGCATAGCTCCTCCCTCACTATGGGCAGCAAGGCTGAAACTCTCTTCCATCGCTGCCCTCTTCACTACGGACTGGCATGGTTGCTTGTTGCTTCCTTACTCCCTCATGGCACACTGGCCCTTCTACACCCTTTCAAACTGCTGGGCTGCCCATCCTTATTTTAAATGCTGACACAGAGGTTCCTGCATTACCTCATATCTGGCCCCTCCTACAATGAGCTTCTTTTGCCAGTTTCCCCATAACCTTACCTCCTTTCAGCTGGCATCTTTAGTCCAGGCAAGGGTACCTCGTGCCACAGAAGCCTCTGCCTCCCTGCCTCTTGTGCAGGTGCTGTGTAAGTTTCCCCGGCTATGTCACAAGTCACTGTACATTCTGAAAATCACGTACTTCTTTTGCCCAGGGTGGCAGCTGCTCCCCTTCAGGAAAGACATGGCTATCAACTTGCCTTTGTTATGAAAAGGATCTTAACAGCTGTGTCATCCCCTTCTCCCATCCCCCAACCATGGGATGTGGGGAATATTTTTGGTGACCCCTCTCAAGAGCCCTGTTACAAGAGGGCTTAGTGTATGATCTTGTGTATAACAAGAATTCACTAATATTGATATGTTGATTGATAAATTATTAAGTTCATTTTCTTATGGCACCTAAAGTATGAAATTTAACTTTTAATTGCCTGCCACATCATACATAATCAGTGGATAAGATATCAGCTACCTTGGCTTCTGAAATCACCCTAGATTTCCCCTCACCTCCCAACTCCATTATCTCATGACCAAAGAGTCAGGAATCTTTCTGATGATGAGACTTATCTACAAAGATAAAATTCCTGTGTGTGTCACTGGCCATATTAAAAGCAAGTAAATTACATAGCAAGAAAGTGGGGTGAGGGAAAAGAGAAAACAACACAGAGCTCTGCTTAGTGAGAGGTAGTAGAAAGTCATTAGAATTTTATTTATACTTACTTGGTGATGTAGGCTATATTATGACCATCACACATTAAACCATAAATAATGTCTTTAGGTGCTGCATTTCTGCTAGGAAGATGACCATTACAAATCTGGATTGCAATTTGGCTCATATTTGTTGAGCCCCTAATTTGTCCCAAGGACTGTGCATGAGAGAATCTCCTAAAATAATTCAGTGTTTGAAGCTCACTTGTCCTCCAGCGAGGGTTTCCTACAGAGAGACCACCTGAGGCCTGGCAGTTCTCCCAGAACAAGACCATCTTTTATAAGTCCTTCAAAGTAATCCTAACAAGCTCTGATCAGCTCAACTCCTAGAGTTGGTCTAAGATGGGGATAGTATCAGAAACTCCATCAAGTTCAGAGTTACCTCCTCCCCCTAATGTATGTTTTTAAAAGCTTTGCCATTTTTTTCTCCTAGTATAAAATGTCTTAAGTTTGATAACTCTGAGTCGTCAGTAAAACTCTATCATAAAATCCCATCAGTAACGCAGTTATTTTTCACAAAACACTCCATTACACTTGTCATTTGGAACTAAAAGCCACATTTTTGTGTGACACACAAAACAGATTGCCCCAGACAGACAAGTAAAGACACCCGGTCAACTGATGCCTTCAGCTGGGTTCTTGTCATTCCTCATCATTTTATTCACTTCATCTTCTTGTTCTTTTTTTTTTGTTAAATTCAAATGTTACACCTCAAAGAAATTAACTAATTTAGAATCAAAAGGCAGTGAGGATCACTTAGAATTCAAAGTTTTGTTTTTTCCCCTAAATTGTAGTTGACAAGGCAGAGAACAAAGCTACAAGTTTTAAAGCAATGTAAAAAACCAGCATGCTTTTTAAAAATTAATCTCAGTATTAAACCCACTAAGGTTTTGAAAATACCTGTTAACCTGAACAGAAGAAACACCTGAAGCCTTGAGGCAGAGTAGCTTTCTGAAGAAAAAAAAAACACATTAATATTTCATATAAAGGAATTTTTCAAGGTACATATCAGCTCCCCAAACAAGTGAGATAGCTCACATACACCTACCATCACAGGTCTGTTAAGTTTCATCTGGGACAAATGTGTCAAGTAAATTCTAAACATTACACCCCACTTCTTTGGTGAGAAAAGCACCATACTTTGAAAGACAATGAGATCTCCATATCTGTAAAATAAAAGAAATGAATAATAATAATAATAATTTTAAAACTGCCAATGTTTCTTAAGTGCATACTATGTGCTGGGCTCTATGTTAAGCACTTTATTTGAGTTATCGATTTTTTTAAATGACATCCACCCTTTGAGATGGATGTTCTTGCCCTACGAGGAAATGGAGGTTTACAGAAGTTATCTGTTAATGTTGTACAACTAGTAAGTGGCCAAGTAAGACTTTAAACACAATTTTTAAAAGATGAACAGATTTTCTTAAGAGCAGTTGTAGGTTCACAGCAAAATTGAGTGGAAAATGCAAAGAGCTTCTTTACAACCCCTGTCCTCACCCCCACATGCACAACCCTCCCCACAATCAGTGTCCTCAACCAGAGTCATTTGTGGTCATCGATGACCCCACACAATGCATCATTATCAGTCAAAGTCCGTAGTTTACATTAGGTTCACTCCCGGTGTTCTACATTCAAAAAGTTTGGACAAATGTACAGTGAGATATAGCTGTCATTACAGCATCATGCAAAATAGTTTCACTGCCCTAAATGTCCTCTGTGTTCTGCCTATTCTTCCCTCTCTTCCTATAAGTTCTGGCAACCACTGATCTTTGTATTGTCTCCATAGTTTTGCCGTTTCTAGAATGGCATATAGTTAGAATCATATAATTTGTAGCCTTTTCAGACTGATTTCTTCCATTTAGTCATATGCATTTAGTTTCTCTATATATTTTCATAGCTTGATAGCTCCTTTCTTTTTAGCTCTGAATAAGATTTCATTGTTTGCATGCAGAACGTTTATATATTCACCTCCTGAAGAACATCTTGTTTGCTTCTAAATTTTGGAAATTCTGAATAAAGCTGCTATAACTATCCATGTGCAGGGGTTTGCATGGATGTAAGTTTTCAGCTCCTTTGGATAAATACCAAGCAGCGCGATTGCTGGATTACATGGTAGGAAATGTTTCGTTTGTAAGAAAATACCGAACTGTCTTCCAAAGTGGCTGTACCATTTTGCATTTCCACAAGAAAGAATGAAAGTCCCTTTTGCTCCACAACTTTCCCAGTATTTGGTGTTATCAGTGTTTTGAATTTTCACCTTTCTAATAGGTGTATAATAATATCTGGTAGTTTTAATTGACAATCTCCAAAGACATATGATATGCAGCATCTTTTCATATGCTTTTTTCCATCTGTGTATCTTTTTTGGTAAGTATCTGTTCAGATATTTTGACCATTTTAAAAATATTTTTCTCATTTTTTTTTACTGTTGTTCAAGTAGAGTTGTCTCTATTTTCCCTTCATCACTCCCACCCCAGCCATCCCGATTTCCCACTTTTGAGCCTACCCCACTATGGCTTTGTCAATGTGTCCTTTATAGTTGTTCCTGACAATCCTTCCCCCTTCCTTCCCCTGTTATTCCCCCCACCTCCCCTCTGGTTACTGTCAGTTTGTTCTTAATTTCAATGTCTCTGGTTGTATTTTGCTTGCTTGTTTGTTTTGTTGATTAGGTTCCACTTATAGGTGAGATCATATGGTATTTGTCTTTCACCTCTTGGCTTATTTCACTTAGCATAATGCTCTCCACATCCATCCATGCTGTTGCAAAGGGTAGGAGCTCTTTCTTTCTTTCTACTGTGTAGTATTCCATTGTGTAAATGTACCATAGTTTTATGATCCATTCATTTACTGATGGACACTTAGATTGCTTCTAGCACTCGTTTTTGCCCATTTTTAAGTTAGGTTGTTCATTGTCATGTTGTTAAGTTTTAAGAGTTCTTTATGTAGTTTGGATAACTGTTCTTTATCATATATGTCTTTTGGAGGGGGCATTACAACTGATACCACAGAAATACAGAGGACTATACAAGACTACTATGAACAAGTATGTGCCAACAAATTGAATACCTTATAAGAAATGAATAAATTCCTAGAAACATTCAACCTATCAACACCATGAAAACAAAAATAGAAAATCTGAACAGCCAATAATGAGTAAAAAGATTGAGTAAAAGATAAGTAATTAAAAATCTTCCAGCAAAGAAAATTCAGTACCAGATGGCTTCATTGGTCAATTCTATAAAATATTTACAGAAGAATTAACAACAATTCTTCTCAAACTCTTCTAAAATTTAAGAGGAAGAAGCATTTCCAAATTCATTTTCTGAAATGAACATTATTCTGATACCAAAGCCAGATGGGGATAGAAGAAAACTACCTAATGAGCATACATGCAAGTCTCCTCAACTAATAATAATGAACCAATTCAGCAGCACATTAAAATAATCATACGCCACAATCTAGTGTGATTTTTCCTTGGGCTGAAAATAATATTAGACATATGCAAATCAGTAAATGTGACACCATATTAACAGAATAAAGGATAAAATCATATGATCACCTCAATAGATACAGAGAAGACATTTGACAAATACAACATCTTTTAATTATTAAAAAACTCAACAAATTGGGTATGGAAGGAATATACCTCAACATAACAAAGGTCACATATGACAGTCCCACAGCTGACATTGTACTCAGTGGCTAAAAGCTGAAAGCTTTTCTTCTAACATCAGGAAAAAGATCAGTGTGCCCACTCTCACAATTCCTATTTAACATAGTGCCAGAAGGCCTAGCTACAGCAATCAGTCAAGAAACAGAAATAAAAGGCATTTAAATCAGAATGAAAGAGGCAAAATTATTTGTTTGTAGGTAATATGATCTTATACATAGAAAAACCAGAAGTTTCTGTCAAAAAACAACTTTTAGAACTAATCAATAAATTCAATAAAGTTACACAATACAAAATTGGCACACAGAAATTAGTTTTATTTCTACACACTAACAAGGAACTATCTGAAAAGTAACTAAAGGAAGAAATCCCATTCACAATAGCATAAAAAACAATAAAATGCTTAGGAATAAGTTTAACCAAGGAGATGAAAGTTCTGCACAGTGAAAACTGCAAGACTTTGATGAAAGAAATGAAAAAGGATACAGACAAATGGGAAGATATCCTGTGTTTTGTGAATTGAAAGAATATTGTTAAAGCGTCCATGCTACCCAAAGCCATCTGTATACTTGATGCAATCCCTGTAAGAATTCCAATGGTATTTTTCCACAGAAACAGAAAGAACAATTTTTAAAAATGTATGGAACAACAAACACTGAAAAATTAAAACAATTCTGAGAAAGAAGAACAAAGCTGGAGGTACCACACTTTCTAATTTCAAACTATACTGCAAAACTACAGAGATCAAAACAGTATGGTACTGGCAGAAAAGAAAAGACATATACACCAATGGAACAGAATCAAGAGTCTAGAAATTATACATATATATTCAACTAATATATGACAAGGGAGCCAAATGGGGAAAGGGTTGTCTTTTCAATAAATGATATTGGAAACACTGGATAACCACATGCAGAAGAATGAAATTGGACCCCTATTTACACAATTCACAAAATACCTAAAAATGGATTAAAGTCTTAAATGTAAGAGCTAAAAGCATAAACTTCCTGGAAGAAATAAGCAAAAAAGTTCCTTGATGTTGATCTAATTTTTTTCTTCTGCCTATTTTGGATTTAGTTTACTCTTCTTTTTCTAGTTTCCTAGGGTGGAAGCTTAGATTATTATTTTAGATCTTTCTTTATTTCTAATATACAGGTGGGACAAAAGTAAGTTCACAGTTATTCATATGGAAAAGAATACAATAATTAATACATAATAATGCAAGAATAAATTATGTGTTTTACATACTCACAACTGTAAACCTACCTTTCCCCTACCCTATATGCAGTCAGTGCTTTATATAAATTTCCTGCTAAGCACTGTTTCACTGCATTCCACAAAGTTTGGTAAGTATTTTGATATTTTCATTTTCATTTAGTTTAAAAAAATTTTTAAATTTCTCTTGAGATGTCTTCTTTGATATACCTGTTATTTAGAAGTGTGTTGTTAATCTTTTGTATACTGAAATTTTTCTAGCTATCTTTTTGTTATTGATTTTTAGTTAATGCTAGTGTAGACTGAGAGCATACATTGTATAATTTCTATTCTTTTAAATTTGTTAAGGTGTGTGTTGTGGCCCAGAAAGCAGACTGTCTTGGTGGATGTTCCACATGTGTGTATTGAAAATATGTGTATTCTGTTGTGTGGTGTGGATTATTCCATATATGTCCATTATATTTAGTTGGCTGATGGTGCTCTTGAGTTCAATTATATCCTTACTGATTTTTCTGATAGAGCAATGTTGAAGTCTGCAACTATAATACTAAATTCACCTTGTTTCCTTGCATTTCAATCAGTTTTTGCCTCATATATTTTGATGCATCATTGTTATGCACATATACTTGAAGGATTAATATACTTCTTGGAGAATTGATGGCTTTATCAGTATTTAGTACCCCTCTTTATCCCTGATAATTTCCCTTGCTCTAAAGTCTGCTTTGCTTAAAATTAATATAGCTACACTAGCTTTCTTTTGATTAGTGTTGCTATGGTAAATATGATATGCTTTAAAAATTCTCATTTAACCTAAGGAAAATTACCTTAGTATTTGTTATAATTACTTCTGGTCTTGCTGTGTATTTATTTTTATAAGGTAGTTATTACATAGTAATAGCAGTAAGAATAATAATAAAGTATACCTAACATTTTTCCTCTGAACATTAAACAGTAAACATTTTACTGGCCACTGGTATATGCTCTTCATAGCCATCACAGTCAGCAGAATAATGATCCTCCAGATCCTTATGTCCTAATTCCTGGTACTTATGGTGATGTTATGTGGAGAAAGGAACTTTGCAGGTATGATTAAATTAAGGACTTTGAGACAGATTATTTTGGATTATCTAATCAGCTCTGTCTTTAAAAGTGGAGAACTATTCCCAGCTATGATCAGAGAAAGATGTGAGTGAATACAGAAGAATATGGTCAGAGGATGCAACATCCTGGCTTTACAAGTGGAGGAAAGGAGTCATGAGCCAAGGAATATGGGTAGCCTCTGGCAGCCGGTGACGGCAAGAAACAGACTCTCTCCTAATAGTGTACAAACTTTAGGACATTTTAATTTTTAGTGTTGTGTTATTTGGGCTCTGCTTTGGTGTTGTGCTCATGTAACACTGTCAGTGAGTTAGACTGGACAACCAAGCAGGACATAACTCAAGATAGAAAGATAAAATAAACAACTAAACCCAATATAGTCTAATTTTATAGCTACCTTAATTTATGTCCTCTTTGAACAAAAGTTCCTGGAACTAACCTCAGAAGTGCCCTCTTTATTGTGTCTGGATGGATAGGCAAAGTCATGATAAATATCTGGAAGGTGACTGCAGTAAAGTGAGTGCAGGACTTCTCTGAAGGCCCAGCAATCACTTCCTTCAAGGCGGACTTCCTCCAAGATTGATCAGACACTTGACCATTAACACCAATAAGTTTTAGCCATTATGAACTGTTACTCAAGGGATTGTTTTTAGCCATGAAAATTATGATGCATATTCATTTTTTAAGTTTATTTATTTATTTTAAATATATTTTATTGATTATGCCATTACAGTTGTCCCATTTCCCCCCTTCATTCCCCTCCACCCTGCACACCCCTCCCTCCCACATTCCCCACTTTAGTTCATGTCCATGT
>PVKM010026872.1:0-19084 GCA_004027735.1 Carollia perspicillata | reverse complement strand
TCCCTGCAGACCTCCTCCACCTCCGCTCTCCCTGCTGGGTTTGCTTCCTAGCACGCATGCCCCAGACCGGAGCGGGTAGCCAGTGACTTAGCTTATTCCGGTAGGGGGAGCTAGTTCCTAACCAAGGTCTGAGTTGAAGCAGCTAGTCCCCATTTGAGGGAGGCCCTGGCATTTAGCTCCATGAGTACATATTTCTTATGCATTAACAGCCCAGCAATGTTACTACCGAAAATACAGAGAATAATAACTCACTGAAACGATTGTATTTTGACTCCAAACAAAAGACGGAATGTGCTAGTGGTAGGGGACTTGACTCAGTGAGTATGTCCTTTAAGCAGACACCTGAAAATGAAGTTACTCCTGCGATAGGCTCCCTCTCTCCATAATATTTCCTCTTCTCCCTTTCCTTTCAAGTAGGAATTGTTGTGTCTGCTCCCATTATCTCAAGAGAAGTCTATGGAGGGGCCAAAGTCTAGGCTGCCTGAGAAAAAAGCATTTTCTTATTTGCGTTTTTAAAAGGCTGAACCCCAAAGGCTAAAAATGAACTGGCTAGTCAAAGCAAAACGGCTTTAAAAAACATGGAGAGAGAAGGCTCCTCACAGACTAGCAAGAGATTAGCAGCAGCAGGGGAAAGGGAAAAACGGGGGACGGTGTCCAGTCTACTGGGTGGGCCTGGGCAGGCAGCAGGGGGAGTGGCTGCGCCTTCCAGGTGCATCAGGCATCTCCAATACCTAATACAACAAAAGCAGGTCACATAAATGGTTGCAAAGGGCCCGGTGTAAAAAAAAAAAAAAAAACAAAACAAGAATCTTGGAACTATTATTAAACGTCAACTGGCACTCTGCCTCTGTGACGGGGAGAGAATTGAGGTTGGATGGGTCTTTGGCAAATAGGACAGATGAAAGGACAGCCCCTTCTTAGCTCCTGTGATTGTTGCCATGTGAAGAGGTGACCCATTATTTCTAGATTTTCTCACTTTCCAGAGAAGCCAGAAATTTTGACTTTTTAGTGAATTCTCCTGACTTTGAAAAGTTGGCTAAAGTGATTTGAAAACATAGCACAGGCCAAACAAAGCACATCTGCAGGACAGATGTGCTTCCCTGTCACTGATCTGCAGGCTGTCGTCTAGGCAGGGCCACAGTCTGTCTCAGCAAAGAGTCCTGCGCCTGCGGCTGGCACTGAGACAGCAGAGGGCTGCTGGAGCGAAGGGGTCGTGAAGATAGAGGCTCCGGTAACAATCGCTCTGGTGACCCAGGGCCAGAAGCCACTTCCACCACCAGTGTTTTGGCCCCGCGGTCTAATTCGAGAGTGTGAGCAAGAAGTGGGAATTCCAATGGGCAACGAGGATAATTGTTTCACCAGGCAAGTGGGATGAAGACTGAAAATATGAATTGACTTAGGCTATGGAAAAAAGGTACCTGTTATTTTTTAAAAGATTTTATTTACTTATTTTAGAGAGGGGAAGGGAGGGAGAAGGAGAGGGAGAGAAACATCAAGGTGTGGTTGCCTTTTGCGCGCCCCCTACTGGAGACCTGACCTGGCCCACAACCCAGGCATGTGCCCTGACTGGGAATCGAACCAGGACCCTCTGGTTTGCAGACTGGGGCTCAATCACACCAGTCAGAGCCCTGTTAGTTTTTGCACACGGATTTCGTGGACTGATATTTATACCTGCTCTGCCCAAGTATTGCTAGCAATTCCTGAGTGAGCACAAAATGACCCCCAGCATTGGACCCCTTAGATATTCCCTTAACCTTCTGGCCATCTGACGACCTGGCTTACGTTCTGCAAACTCCATTATTGGGGAGGGGATCCTATTCCACAGAGAATCTAGAGAGATCACAGGCTGGCTTTTTTATTTTTAGCAGCTTTTTTGAGGTATAATTTACATAACATAAAACTCACCCACTATAATTATGTATCTAATTCCATGATTCTAGTAAATTTATAGAGTTAGGCAACCATCACCGCAATCCAGTATTAGAAAATCTACATCACTGCAGAAAGTTCCCTTGTGCTCCTTTCCCATGAGTCCTCACTCCCACCCCTAGTCCTGGGTAACCACTGATCTGCTGTCTGTCTATAAATTTTCTTGCCTGGACATTTCATAAAAATGGAATCATAAAATGAGTGCTTTTCTGTACCTGACATCTTTCACTTAACATAATATTTTTAAGGTTCATTCATGATGAGCCATGTATCAGTAGTTTTGTTTTCATAGAATAGTATTCCACTGTATGGATATGTCACATTTCAAAAAAATACATTCAGCTGTTGATGAATATTTGGATTGCTTCCTGTTTTTGGCTTCTATGAATAATGCTGCCATTAACATTCATGTACATGTCTTTGTACATGTACGCTGTGATTCTTTTGAGAGGGTGTGCGCCAACATCAGCCATTAGGAGTAGAAACTGAGGCATGCGTGGGGAACCAGGGAAAGGAGCCTGGTGAGTTCTGCCAGGCATCTGCTCTCCAGAGGTCTGCTCCGGTCTTCTACCAGAAACCAAGTTCTGATCAGGAACACTGTGCTGGAGGCTGGGGGAGCATCGTGGGGGCCGTCCGAGCCTTGATGTAAGAAAACAGATGGCTACTTCCCAGGGAGAATGTTGGCTCTCAAGGCAGAGGCGGGATTTAGCATTAAATCAGAGCCCTAATTACAGGCAGTCCAACCGAGGCTACCATGACTCAAACCGAAGCACAGCTTGTACCTGTGGGTGTCTGAATGACCTCTGAGGTATGGGTCAACGCTGGAAGAAGAGAGATTTGAGCTGTGAATTCAACTTTTTGGCACTTCCCTTTTTGTCACTTTTTGGGTAACATATTTAGGAATACCGGCATAATTTACAGATGGTCATAGGTTATATTTCTGTCAATGCAATTTTGCAGAAATTCCTCAAGAATTTGATTTCCATCAATAATGTCTTTGTGCCCTAGCTGGTGCAGCTCAGTGGACTGAGCACCAGCCTGCAAACAGAAAAGTTGCCGGTTCGATTTCTGGGCAGGGCAGCAGCCTGGGTTGTGGGCCAGGTCCCCAGTTGCCAGAGTGCAAGAGGCAACGGATCGATGTATTTCTCACACACTGAAGTTTCCTTCTCTTTCTCCCTTCCTTCCCCTCTCTCTAAAAGTAAATAAATAAAATCTTTTTAAAAAGTCTTTGCTAGTATATTCCACTCACACAAGTCCTAGAAGTATAAGACATACATTATTATTATTAATACAAATTTATAAGAATAGAATTAAGTTCTTTTTAATCTAAAGGTATCTTTTTTCCTTTACTACATAATAAAATATATTTATTTCTAATAAATATATGACACCCAATTCAGTTACCATTTCAAAGACTATCTTCCCAGAAGGAATACACATGTGCACACAGTCTTCTATATCCCAAGCATCCTTAAGATTTCTGGCCTCCTGAGATCGCTGTTTTCTTGACTATCTGAATGTCTGTTTTATTTAGCATGGTGTTTCTGGGTGATGTCCTGGGGAGGGCATGCCCTCTTCTGGTTGTTGTCTATCACTCCACTTTGAACAGTTCTGGTTTCTCTGGTCGCGTTGACCATCTGTAGTAGTGGGAAACAGGAAAAGATTAAAAACTCATTCGTGGGAAACCAGACTCCCTACTCACAAGCTGTAAGATGCTTTCTCTGAGTTCTGGCCCTAATCGTCCCGCCTTGCCATCTGGTCTACGCACTTCAGCAGATTTCTGAGTCAGGGTGGATTCTATCACATAATGAGTCACCAGCGGTCTTAAGTTTATGACCGTTCAAAAGACAGGCCAGAGGAAACTTTCGTCACCGGATGTAAAAACAGGAGGAAGATGTTTGTATTCCATGATTTGTGACTCTCAGACCATGAGTATCACTGGTCTTCATCCTGCAAATTCAGACACCTTGAAGACATCTATCTGGAAGTGCTGCATGAAAACTGGTCCCAGGTTGCTGTTCCTCAGATTGCCTAACACTTCACCACGAGACTGCAGTGCCTTGCACAACGTCTACCCTGCATACTAAATTCTCGCACTGATGTCTGCCATTGTCCTTCTCCCAGAGCCCTACGAGTGGTGCTGGGAGGTCAGCAGTAAACCCGTTTTCAGGAAGAGCCTTGATGGTCCCTATTGTCTTATGTGGATCATAGATATTTTGTTGAAGTGAAGGGAGCACATGGCTCTCCCAATCCCCAGTTCCAGCAATGTCTTCCATTCGTATAACCCTGTCCAGTTCTTTTTATTTTGTTTGTTTCAACCCATTAGTGTCAACCCTTCCTTCATTTCCTTCATTAGACTCACACTGGCGCTACGCTGTAGGGTTAAACCATCCTACTGAAAACTAGGGTTTAAAGGCAAGATTAGAGCTATGACATGAGACTATCATGAATGAGTCTTAAACAAGTTAATATACAAAAAACTCAGTACAGTGACTGGCCCATCATAGATGGTCAACCAGTGTAAGTGATGAGGATGAAGATGATTATCTCAACGCAGAGAAAAATTCCACTGAACTTTTTGTTTCATTCACTGATGTGTTCTGACACACCTATATCACATGTTTTTATTATTATATATTTAAAATGCAACTGAATATCTGGTAGAGCATTTTTAACTGAATTTCCCTAAATATTTTTACATTTTTCTCTTCCAGGTGAATTTCAGAGCCATTTATGTCAAACACCAATGAATGTCCTGATCGAAAGTGAAGTGATATGTAATGTATGAGTCTGGAAAGAATTCACACGAGCACAGCATTGCATTTTCTTCCCGGGCCATGTCCATGTCTCCACACATTCGCGCATTGTACTTAGTCTTCCAGCAGAGATTGTCATATGTCTCACACATTTCTAGTCACATTTATTCATGAGTTTTATAGGATTTGCTGCTATTGTGAATTATCCACAATATTCCAAATGGTTGCTATTTATTTTAATTTATTTGAAAAGCAGTTGAATTTATTCATTTATTCTCTACTTGAGCCATCTTACTGAATTCTCTCATGGTTTCTCAGTTAAATTTGATAACCTGTAAAAACAAAATAGGAGAAAATGTGAATCATAAATATTCTGAGGGGTTCTGCCACAGCAGAGAATAATTACAGAAAAAAAAAATTTCCTGGACAATTTAAAAAAGAGACCAGAATTCAAGAAAATAGGTAAATACAGATTGTAATGTTGGCTGTTTTTTTTTTCCTTGAAGGATATACCATTTAAAAATATATACTCTGATTTAATAAAAACACACATAAGTGAAATTTTTACAATTTTCATTAATCTTTTTTAAAAAATAAGAACCTGATCCTTTTAACCTTAATTTTGGCAAAAAGTTACCCCTTGTTGAAGTACTGTTTTAGTTAATTTTTTTTTTCAGAAAAATAGACTCTGAGATAACTTGTTCTTATCTAATCCATGGTGGCTACACTGATGGTCATTTCCTTTGCTAAGTAAATATGTAATTCATCCTAACACTTTCCCTAGGGCTGTTCTCAGACTCAGTGGCCATATATTGTGGCTTACATGTTTTCTACGTGTTTTGAAACCTGGAATAAAAATAGCCTGATTTTCGTTCATTTATTCAATAACTTGGTCTTGCTTCGTGGTGACTGGCAGCTGTTCAGCAATTTCGTCAGCAAGTCCCTTCGTCCCCTGGGATATAAGGGACTGGAGACAGGAGACCTGAACTATGACGAGTTGGTAGGTGAAATCTGAAGGTGTATTCGTCTGCTTTGGCCTTTGGATCCCTCATACTAATAATCCCTTTTCCTGGGTTTCTTCTCTGAGTGATTTTATTTGACAGAAAGAATTTAAGAAGAGCTCAAACAGTTCATCATTCTTATGAATCCATACTCACACTTTCTTACCCCTAGGCAAACTTTTTCTTGTTTTTCACCTGAACATACCTAATTATATTTATTTTGTGTACTCTACAATGTTTTTAAGCCTAAGCTCTGTCTGGCCTATCTTCCATATCTATTGCTGTCTTCTATATTTGTTCTAGGTTGTATGCCCCTTCAGCCTTCTCAATACGTTTATTTAGTGGCTGAGCTCATTATAATACTCCCGCAGCAGTCATTTCAGACTCGTTATGAATCTTGCCGTTCCTTTGGACTGGGGAGAATCTGAGTCTAATTAAATACATTTAATTTTTGCATAGATATCAACCTTCTTACATTATCATTTTTTTTCAGAGTCTCAGGCTTTGTTATTAAACCTAGATATATTCTGAGCTTGCAAAGTCCACCGCTAAAAATCTAAAAATTAGATTTTACTTTTGGATTTAAATGGTCTCTTAGCAATATCTCCTGTTATTACCTTTCCTAATGTCCAACTGAAATACCAAGGAAGTCAGAGAAAACAAGGAAAATACGCATGTGTATGCACACACTTACATACACTAAAAGTAACAGTAAATTGATTGAATGATTCCAATAGAAATTCAATCTTCACTAAATACAGTGTTGAGTGAGTCTACTGAAACGTGCTTTTAGGGAGCTACCTGTGCTACTCGGCCTGACACAGTGTTAGTCTAATCACAAGAAAGTAGGTTGAAAAGCATCATCTGTCTACACCTGCCCCATTCATAAATTCAATGACTGTAATAACGGGTAAACCAGGCAACCAGCTCTGAGTCATTACAATGCATGGATGATTCTCTTTGAGTGAATTGTAATGCTTCTACCACTCCAATCCCAAGACCCCATGATCTCAGTTTTTTCAAAGATTCCTTTTTTATCACTACATCTTAGAGATAAAACTGCTGGAAAACAGCTAGACAGGAAACAGTGATGGTGGTAGAGGCTCGGGGAGAATCAGGCAGGAGATTGACAATGCCACGCCACGTTCTGAAAGTTAAATGTTTTCCCCACTTGGAGCTCTGAGGGTAGCAGAAAGGATAGCTCTGATGGAATATAATTACAAGCATCAGTGCTTTTATAAATTTACTCATTGTGGAATATGTCAAGCTCCCCACTACCTTTTACATCACCTATCTTACTTCTAACTTCTCACTGCTTCACTCTGTTCCAGTTTCATTGGTCCCCCTAAAACTCTGTAAACCCACCAGTCTTGCTTCCATCTCAACACCTCAGTACTTGCCACAGGCTTTGCTTATAATGATCTTCAGAGACACAGCTGCATGACTCACTCATTTCCTTCCTATCTGTACACATTTATCGCCTCTCAAGAAGGCTTTCAGTAATGACCCTACGCAAATGGCTGTATTATTCCTCTCACTCTGCTTTAGTTTTCTCCTCAGCATTTATCATCATCTGACATTCTAAGTAATTACCCACTCATTTTGTTTTCAATTTCCCACGATGACAATTTAAATTCCAGGGGATCAGGGGGTTTGTTTAATTTACTGTTGTTTTTTCACAGCCAGGAGTAGTGCCTAGCTAATAGTTGATGTTTCTAGATGAATGGATGAATCACATTATATATTGTAGAACCAGCAGTGGACACGAGAGTAAATTACACTTCAGACTAGAAGAAGTGTACTAGGTGCAGTGTGCTAGGAATATGGAAAATAGATTAAAAGTTGTGCACATCGACATGATTTCCAGCTGTATATCTGAGAAGGACTTCGGAATGGAATGTAAGTAGTGTTAACCCCAGGTCATTTCATTGATTGATAAATGCTAAGTATGGAGGTGCCTTTCTTTATTGTAGTCAGTCATTCTGTAAAATACAAACAATATGAATTCTATGGCAAAATCTCCTAACAAAGAGAAGCAAACATAATTTTAGAGCTCAAAAAAATCTGAAATTAATTTACTTTGGGAACCAGAAGAATATATGTTATTTATAGTCATTACATATGTTTATATGTATATACACACAATAGGAATAGAAATATACAAAGAGAGCATATGTTGAAAAATATTATTATAAGATAAAAACAGACATTAATAAAATAAAAGTATAGGAAAGAAAATGAAAATGCACCCTGAATAGATTTAATGTAAACTTGGCATTGAGAAATATCAAATCAGAGATAAAAAATGTAAGGGCATCTAGCATACAACAGTAAAGGACAAAAAAAATGAAATACTGAAGAAGATGGTTGATCAGAAGCAGAGAAAATATGAAGTTGTCCCTGAAGAGTAATTTTACACTTAGAGTGGTGCTGGGACATAGAGAACTGTTGATAAAAGGGAGAAAACTTTTCCTCAGCAATTTTACATGCCAACTACGTGTCGGAAGACAATGGAATCACCCGTACAATTTTGATGGAAATGTAATCACCAAAATTACTACTCACTTTCAACAAGTCAAAGTTGAAGACAAAAGTAACACAAAGATGTTTTCAGAAATCCAAAAGACACAACTTAAAAATTCTGCTTTCTACTTACAAAGCTTAGCAAGGTAGCAAGATAGATAATGGGCATGGAAGTCCCAATAACAAGACTTTGGTACTGCTCCAGAGGAAACCTCAGATTGAATCATATGGTGACAATGCTCATGTCCTCAATGAGGTCATGTATGCTGGTAAGGTCAAGAATTTGGGACTTTTCTTGTAGGTCACAAGACTGCTTCCTCTGCCAGGACTTTAGATGCCAGTTGCAAGTCAGGGTTGCACCTGTGCTTCTGAGCAAGCAGCCATTTGACTGGAGTTTTGAATGACTGCCTCCTCCTTGGCTTCCATTAATTTGCTAGAGTGATTCACAGAATGCAAAGAAACATTTTACTTCTAGAGTGCATTTGTTATAAAGGGGTATAACTGAGAAACAGCCCGATGGGCAAGGTGTGTGGGAAAGATGCAAAGCTTCCGTGCCTTCTTGCACCTGAATCTCCCATGTGTTCACCATCTCTCACACTCATTATCTAGTGTCATTTTATTCTGTTTTCTCTATAGTATCTAGGAATCTCAGGACCAGGGGAGTATCTTTCAAGCTCCCAGTTCCTTATTACCATTTCTTTCACAGAGGAGGCATCAAGCCTTCATTGACCATAACCAGACAGGGTGATCTCCTCATCAGGAAAACAACTTTAGCAGCTTCTCTGCACATTGCTGGGACAAGAACCCTGAATCTGTGCCTCATGGTTACAGTTTAGAGTGTCCCCTTCCCATTGGCCTTGGCACTCAGCCTCGCCTCCCGACAGGTCTCACTTCTCTGAATTAGCTCGTGGGGGGCTTAGTGTGATTAAATCAACCCGCAACATCTGTAGTTGCCAACCATTAACACTATTGGCTAGTTTAACCCAGCAATGACCAGGCTTAAGATGGTTAAAATAGAAGAAATAAAGGCATAAAAATGATTTTAGACTAAGCACCAGATTATTTCACAACAAACCCAAGTTCAAAAATAAAAAATCCATTTTAGAAGTTGTTTCCTTTTTGAGGTTAATAAATTTAACTGGTTTATCAAAGAAAAGAAAACTTAAGGAGATATAGAAAAACATATGAATATTTTAACTAAAATTGTTCTTATTTCATATGTATATGTGGAGGTAAGAGATAAAGTATATTTATGTTGGTCTCTGACTCTAATTCCTAGAACAAAGCTCTAAAGCCCTTGTAATCTCCTAAGTGATAAGAGCACTAGGAGCATTTCCTGTTTTAATATTTGTCTTTGACCTTGTCCCTGACACAGGATTCCTAACCCCTACAAATCTGTAAGTGATACAACTACTAGGAGCATTTTTTATTTTACCAAAGTGTCTCTGAATAGGCTCTTCAATGGGGGCTGTCCACAAGAATGAGCAAGCCATGATTAGAGGTTTGGTATCTTCAGCCCCAGCCCCACCTCCACACCTACTTCTGTATAGCGAGCGGGGAGAGGGGCTGGAAATGGAGCCAACAATTGATCGTACCTACTTGAGAAAGCCTCCATAAAACACCAGTAGCATGGGGTTTGGAGAACTCCCAGGTTAAGGAACACGCCCACATCTGGGGGGTGATGCCTTCCAGCTCCGTGGGGACAGACGCTCCTGCACTCCAGACCCTTGCAGACCTCGCTCTTCTCTCTTCATCTGGCTGTGCATCTGTGCCCTTCATCATGTCCTTTAACAAACTGGGAAACATGCATTTCCTGGAGTTCTGTGAGTTGCTCCAGCAAATTAACTAAACCTGAGGAGGGCGTCATGGGAACCTCTGATTTTGTAGCTAAATTGAACAGAAATTGTAGGTGGGGACACACTACTGTTGATTAGCATCTGAAGTGGGGTGGGGACAGTCTTGTGGGACCGAGCCCTTAACTTGTGGGATTTGACACTATCTCTAAGTAGACAACGTTTGAACTAAGTTGAATTGTGGGACCCCTAGCTGGTGCTGTGGAGAACTGCTTGGTGTGGGGCAAAAGTGCCACAGAGATGGTGATCAGAAGTGTCAGAAGTAAAGTCTTCAGTGTGAGTAGCAAGGGAGACACATGAGACAGACAGACACAGGAGGGAAAGACAACCAGGCTGTTTTTGCCATACGAGGTGATTTGTGCTTTTTTTCCTACACTTTTACATGAGAATATTGGCCAGTACCTCAAGGTCACTCTTTGAAGCAGATGAAGGTAATAATATTTATGGACTGCCTACATTAATTAATTATTAAATTAATAAAATAGATGTTATCATTTGTATAGTTTGAAAGAAGAAATGAAAGTTCAAAGGTAATTAGAAAATTTTTCAGGATCACAGAATAATTAAGCAGCAAAAGAAGGATTTATTCTCAGATCTCTACAACAAATTTCTCTCACAATCCCATTCTACCTTCTCCTATTTCATTATAAAAATACTTACATTTAAAAGAACCCCTGAATTTATACTAAAAATTAGCCAAGTAGAGTAAATGTGGCTACATTTTCATTCTAAGTATATCCTTTGTAAGTCTTTATGATTGGGAGAAGTTGCAGGAAGGTGTGATTCACAAATTCAGTTCCATGGGCATTTGCTCACAGAAGCATTGAAAAGGGAACTCGGAGATCGACACTGCAGTGCACACGTGCACAGCAAGTTCATGAGGCCAAAATGGACACACATCTTCCAGCATTTCTGTGCAGAAGCTCTCACTTCACTGTTTTTTTTTAAATAATTTATTTATTTATTTTTAGAGAGAGGGGACGGGAAGGAGAAAGAGAGGGAGAGAAACATCAACATGTGGTTGCCTCTAATATGTCCCCTACCAGGGACCTGGCCTGCAACCCAGGCATGTGCCCTGACTAGGAATCGAACCGGTGACCCTTTGCTTCATAGGCCCGTGCTCAATCCACTGAGCCACACCAGCCAGGGCCATTTCACTGTTTTGAGGGAGAGAAATAGATTTAAATTCTTTTACCCCACTTTTAGAGAGTCTTCTTTGGCTAAATTAGTTTTTTAATTTCCCTAAGTCATTGTGTTAGAATTTCAACAGTGTCTCACTAACTTCAGGGAAACAAAAGATTCATTCAAGGAACTGACTGACAAAACAAAGAATTACTGGTAATAATATTGTGGTTCATTTTGTTGTAACAAAGATTTCATTTATGCTTGTTGTTGATAGCCACCTCAAAATTCAGCCAAACAGAAGTCAAATGATCCTGTTTACTTTGGTGAAAATGTATCTGTAACTTCAAAATGTCAGCTGTTTCACTGAAGAGTCATATTTGATCAGGTTTGAGTCTTGACATGCAAAGAAATGTACCAGTCATAAAACTGAAAAATGTCATACAAATGTTAAAGGCAAATTAAATGACATAAGCCAAGTCCTCTCCATCTAGGTAAGGATGAGGACCCTCAGAGCCTGCCATCCGCCCCCACGGAGCTTCCCTCTATACCTGCCAAGGCAAAAATGCGCAGCGTGGGTGTGAAGACCAGAACCAAGGCTACTTCTTTCGCTGCTCTGATTGATACTTGTAAGTATGAAAGTTCAAGGCCTCATTATTCTCTGTTGTGAAATGTAAGTATCTGCTAAAAATTATTAGAACACTTATTCATAACAATATATGTGCCCCTGTATTCACTGTAGCATCATTCATGGTAACCAAGATGTGGAAAAAAGCTAAGTGTCTTTCAGTGAATCACTGGATAAAAGAAGATGTGGTACGTATATACAATGGTATACTACTCAGCCACACAAATGGTAAAATGCTGCCATTTGTGACAACAAGGTTGAATCTTGAGAGTATCAAGCTACGTAAAATAAGTCAAATGAAACAGGAAGAGAACCATATGATTTCACTCATGTGTAAACCATAAAACAGAAGGTAACAAACAAGCAAAACAAACAAACAAATTCATAGATACATACAACAGAGTGTTGGTTGCCAGAAGGACATGGAAAATGGGGGTACAATAAAGAGAGTAAAAGAAGTCAAATATGGGGTGACGGAAGGAGACTAGACTTTGGTAGTGGGCACACAATGCAATATACAAAGGGTGTACTATTAAATTGTACACCCGAAATTTATATAATGTTATCAACCAATGTTGTCCACATAAGTTAAAAAACATGTCAGAATGCAAAGCCAACCCTCACACCCTATTGGAATACCAGCCCAGGACTTGGCCCCTGGCTACTTCTCAGGCCTCCTGTCCTTCCCTCTCTCACCTCTTGTCACCTCTCAACACTCTTACACACACGAGGCACGCTCCTGTCTCAACCACTTTGCAATTACTATATTCTGCGTCTGAAACCCTTTTTCTCAGATATGGCCACTCAATCTGTTCCCTAAGCTCTGTTAGTTCTCTGTTTATGTCACCTTATTAGAGAGGTCTTTCTCAATACACAGTTAAAAATGGGATCTTCTTTCCTCCCTTCCCTCTGTTCCCTTGCAGTATTTTTCTTTATGCCCCTTAATTACCACCCTGCACACAATGTATTATTTGATTACTGAGGCTCTGCCTCTACCAGACTGAAAGCTCCAGGAGAGGGGAGACTTTCATCTTTTTCACAGATCTATGCACACCCCCCCCAAAAGACTGATTAAAGAAATTGTTAAGTGAAATTAGCAAGGCATTCTTTGTTGCTTCTAGCATCCATAGTGATCAGCAGAAGGGCTTTCGTTGCTTTAGTGACCAGGAAATGGGGGTGTGGGATAGAGAGGTCAGTGAGTGTTGATTTAGGAGAGCATTTCAGCGAGAGACAGGGCACATCCAGGCCTTGGATTGTCCCAAGAAGAGAGAGAACTCTGAAGTTACACTGCTGATCACTTAGTTGGGTTTCAACTTTATCCAGAATTTTTCACTTACTTCTATTGGTCCCCTGTTTCCTCTTTTGAAAAGATGTAAGTTTTATAATTGTGAAGTTAAACTGATGCCATCTCCTTCTAAAAGGAAACAGAAGCACCACTTAGATTAACTCTAGCAACTCATATTTAGAAAATTATTTTGTGTTTTTTAATATAGCTTCCATATAATGCTTTTTAACTTCATGATACAGAAAATGCTTACTGGGATAAATTTAGAACAATCTGATCTGACTCTTGGGACTTTATAGCACTCATATTTTTGTTCAGGAACAAGGAATAATGAACTAGCTAAGAATAATAATGTGAAAGATAGAATGTGGTGATAGCATACTATTATTCACTTAAACATCTCTGAAAATCATACTTCCTCTATTATTTTTATGAAGCCAAAAATATGCCTACCATTATAAGAAACTTCTTATCTGTATCTTGTATATTTTTATGAATAAGATAGCTATGTTCTGACTTGCTTTTCGATTTCATTGTGCTGAACTTAATGTTTTCCATGTTCCTTTATAGAAACAGAGAGTACTAGAATAGTTTATGCTTTTAGAGTTTTTACCCTTAAAGGCCAAGTACATATATACAAAATAAATTAATTTCCTCATAAAATACGATGTGCATTTCATATTCAAGCATGTTCCTTGTTCTTTAACATTTTATACATTATCCTAAATACATAAGCTGTCAGAAGCTTAGCAAAGAAGTAAAAATAACTTACATTATTTTTCCTCCAGAGTTAAACTAATGCCACAGATGTACAATTAATTCCCACAATTTAAAAGACATATTTCTACTCAATAAGACCTCTTCAAATTTTTTCCACAGGTGGTACTTAGAGTTATTGTGAGTGAAAAGAGTTTTGATTTTCATAATGAATCGTCACCACAAGTGCAGCAACGGGTGGCACCCTATCGCTGAATTTTCTGGAAGGTATGATAATGAAGTAGATTATAACTGAGTTCTGAACGTACACAAAACATGAAAAAAGATAAACTTAGTTGGGAGATTGCACAAGTATATTATGGTTAGAGCATAATGCTTTTTTAATGTTTTCTTTCTAAATGAGAAAGTTGCATTCTTTGAATTTTTTAAGACTTATATGTTGCTAAGGCTCTGGCCAGTTCTGTCTTCAAATCATTTTTTATTGCTTAACTTATCATCACTGGTAGGAAATTATTTATCTTTACAATCCAAGTGTTTAAGCTATAGCCTGAACATAGAGGGATATTTGGCGTTCTTCCCTAGGCACTGTTTTGCTAATTGAAGATTTTCTTATTACTGCAAAACTCAGTTGTTGTTTTTTTTGTACATAGGGTGAGATAAAAGCATTTAAGGTCCTAAAGCAGTTAATAATCATTTACTTATATGCCTAGCTTAATTCTCCCTTTCCATGTGTTTAGTTATGCTTTATCAGTTTTACTTCAAAATATTTATAATTATATTAATAGGTTCAATTCGCAGATCATTTATTGTATCCTAAAAAGGATCCTCCCTCTAAGGTCAGTGCTATTATATTACCATCTTACAAAGAAAAAAATAAACTTAAAAAGTAAAAAAACATAAAGCTGGTAAGTGGAGTAAGCAGAATTTTAACCCAGATCTGTCTTGCTCTAAGCCTACCCTTAAAACTGGTTGTTTATTACTCAGGGAAGGGAAGTTGCCTGTCTTGGTTCCCCTACTAGGTGTCAGATATTATGTAGGGTTGCATGCTATTCACTCTTCACCATAGCAACACCTGAGTGAATGCTTAATGGCATTTTGTACAGGTGGGCAGTCTGTGCTCCAGTTCCAAGTCTGTGCAGGTTCCCGCTGGGAAGGAAGCATCACTGACAGCTAGAGCGCGTCCCCTGTCCCAGTGCCACACTCTGATTTCAGGAAAGCCCTCCCTCTTAACCCATACCCTCTGGGGAATTTAGGCGAGGCGGCTCCTTTTTCTAAAAGCGTTTCAGATGCTTGGTCAGGATCATTTCCAAGTTAACTTCCTCCTTTATTTTTGGTTTTATGCTCAATTCTCTGTAGATGCCCAGTTGCTTTCACTGAAGCCGTTTATATTTGAAATGGATGTTGGTAGTAACATCTCGTTAAAGAAGTCTTCTTGTATATGGGCTTCATTTACTTCCAGCTGAAGAAACAAAATGAAGGAACAAGATGAAGAAATTCTCAAAGTTCAAATCCCCAAAGGCAAATTGGTGGAAATGTCTGTTAAGAGATTTATGCTCAATAACGTTACTTTCTTTTTCTGCTTCTGTGAGGCAGAGGAGAGGATTTAGCAGAGCCAGGCACAGGGAACTCACAGTAAATAGATCCTCTTGGCCTTCCCAGTGAATGTCTTCCCGTGGTGTGGTGTGGCATGAAGGACGAGGCAAGGAGGAAAAGCCAAGAGGAACATCCAAGATTGAGCTTGATGCCCAGCTGGGTGGATTGCTAGGACAGTTTCTAGGATGTTTGCACATATTTCTGTGCATTTTTGCAGATACAAGCAAGGACATAAGAGGAAAGATAGAACTTGAAATGGAATGAAAGGCGGAAAAAAAGTGAAACTATGAAGAAAAGCCTTAGAAATTATAGAGAGCATACAGAACCTAAGAAAGTTACATCTGGCTACATAGGGGTTACCTTTTCTTCTGAGAAGAGAAGGATGAGAATGAGTGAAATTACACGTGGAGTTCAGATGCACAATTGCTATAAATGTGAAAAAGTAGTGTTTGTGAATATGGAGGTGAGGTGGTGAAGAGAGGCAGGCAAATTCAGCTTACTATTCGAGTAATGTTACTGAGGCTTCGATGCCACCTGGTGGCCAATGTCAACTTCATTCTAGCAGCTTCCTGTTTTAGGGAGAGAGGACACAACTTTTTTAAAAAGGAAGAACATGGAGAAATGAAGTCGCTGCCAATGCTTCCCAGGTGACCTCTAGACTGTGCTCTATTCCAAGGGGCCTTTGCTGTCAGGAGCCTGAACTTACCTCAGCAGGCGCTGATCTCCTATGGAAGAGAGCAGAAAAATCACTTCATAAGAAGAGCATTTCGCGCTTTTGTTACACTGCCGAGTATTTTTCAGAAAGAAATAAACATCATTCCTAAGTTCATGCTGACGTTTTTACCAATTCCGTTAAAAGATTCCAGCATTTTTACTTAAATTCCTTGGTTTTATATAATATGTATCTCTCTTTTCCTTTACTCTGAGAACATCATGAGCCAGCACGATTTCATAGTATTTTTCCTGTTTTAATGTGCATATTTAATTGGAAGCCCTGTACTGAAAGTTAAGCACTTAGTTTTTCTTATAAGGCATTCAACAACCACTTGACAGAATTTCAGTTTTCCCCCCTCACAACTTGATGTGACTTGTTTTCTTACAACTACTCTGTACTAAGAGTCAGCCAAGTAACCGAGTCCCATGCACTGAAGAAATTGCATGTTGAGAGGAATGTAAAGAAAGTAGAGAAAGAGAATAAAAGAGGACTTCTTGGAACTTAGACCTTTATTATCTTGGCCTCAAACCCTTGGCACTTGATAAAACTGCCTACAGAGCTACTGATTGTATTCACAACAAGTTGTCTAGGTTTTTTCACCACTGTTAATCTGCTTGCAGAAAATCTGCCTTCACAGTGCTAATGGGTAAAATCACCATGTGCAGTGGAAACATTTCTGGAGACTAAATAATCTCAAAATGACCAACTCTGTGCTTCCAAACTTAAAGCACCGAGAGACAGATGTACAGACCTACACTTAGACTAAAGCAGTCGCAGGTTTTGAATTCACACTCATCACTTTTCCTCCTGGGTAACGGGCTCTGCCATTAATTGGTGGCAGTGTCTGCTCCCTGAACTCTGACAGTCTGACACAATCACCATGTAAGCAAATGTAAAACAGGTATAAGTCTGTAATTTAGCCTCTATTTTCTTCGGTCAGAAATGTTTTTACTTATTTTACACTTTTTTATATTTCAGTAGCTCTACTACTCAAGAGTTGTTTGTGGGCCCTTTTCTCACCTTAATAAATGGGAGGCATGTAATTGTCAAGAGAAGGAAAAGTGTTTCTGAAGAAGAATTGTGCCCTGGCTGGTGTAGCTCAGTGGATTGAGCACGGGCCTGCAAACCAAAGGATCGCAGTTTGATTCCCAGTCAGCGCACATGTCTGGGTTGCAGGCCAGTTCCCAGCAGGGGACACATGAGAGGCAACCATACATTGATATTTCTCTCCCTCTCTCCTTCCCTTCCCCTCTAAAGATAAAAAATAAAATCTTTAAAAAAAAGAAGAATCGTATGGCATTGGGAGTTCATCAGTGCATTCCTGATCAAAGAGAATGTTGCCAGCAACGTGATGTTACTGATTTCTGGAGAATGTGTCTTCTGTTAGCCAATTCAAATATAAAGGCACCCTAAAAAGGGCAATAATATAAATAGATCTTTGGGAGACAGGACTTTCCAAAGAGAAGAAAAATAGTATTTAGTCAGATACAGAAAGTCCGAGTATTTAACTTTTCTTATTTCTTACCCTATCCAGTCTTTCTACAGTGTCTGGGAGGCCTCCAAATCAGTCAACTATATCATTCCTTTGAAGACTTTATATTGTTTGTTTATTATGTTTACTACAATTTACTTCAAAATTTTTAAATTAATTTTTATTTGGCTATATTCTAGGCAATACAATTCCCGAAATGACATTTTTATGTTAATTCTTATAATTACTATTAAAATAAACAAATAACCATTGAAGAAAAAGTTTGCCATTCAAAAGCCAAAAATCTGAAACTCAAATGGAAGAAAATAAAAATAGTTTTCCACAATATCAAGCATCTATGTGTGTGTTGGTCTCTCTCTCTCTTGCTTTCACTGTCTCTCTCACACATACACACAAAAGGGCAGTCTACCTGTGAGAGTGTATTACTCCAAGAGTTTAGGAAAGAAGTAGCCTAAAAAGGGAAATGTGAAAAAAATTACCACCTGAAAGAATTTAAGCCACTTTTATATACAAATTCCACTTCTGTCCATAATGGCCTAATAAAGACCAGACTCAACTTCCTGCTATAAATGCAGAAAACTGGGTAAAACACATAAAATAACAATTTTTAGACTTTAAGCAACAGGCTACCCAGGACTGTGATCTTTAAGAAATGGGAAAACATTGACATAAGCCTTATAATTTCCCCAGCTGCCTACCTACTAGCAATTTCTGTACCACAGCCAAAGGGAGGGGAAATCCACATGGAGTCCAGGGGTATGAAGGAGATGAAGATACAGAAGTTGAAGTCCAGGGAGGCTGAGCTGGCTGGAAATTATGGGGCAAAATTACAGAAAAGCAGAGAGCTATGAAAAATAAAATGAAACAGCTCCAGATATCTGTATTGAAATCACATTGAGTTTTTGTTGAATACGAGACAATGCATGCAAGAGTAAAGTTCGATAATGTCAGACAAAGAACAATTTGGGAGTTTTAAGTGGAATAATCCCTAGAGTTCACGAAAGCTAGGGTATCATTTGAGCACCAACCAATCAGGGTGAAGAGTCCTCAGTAACTGCTAGGGGTATTCCGTGGAGACACCTAAAGGTTATGTATGCCTGTGTAGTAGGGCTAAATTATCTCTGAAGTGAAAGAACCTAAAAAGGTTTAAAAACAAGACTCACGGCAATCAAACTCATCTGCAACTTAACTGTTTGCCAAAATACTCTTTAAAGAAAAATAAGAAAATCCGACATTCAACAACGTAACAATCCCTATGCCCAACGTTCAATCATAAATCATTAGACATGACAAGGAGGAAAAGGTGACTCATAACCAGGAGAAACAGTATTCAAAAGAGAATATAAGCATGATGAGGAGAGAAGTCAAAAATATAAAAAATAGAACACAAGCAAATTCCCGTGCATATTTCACTTTGATCATCACAGCGATCGCTTAAATCATGGCACAGTATCATTAGCCCTATTTTAT
>PVKM010026871.1:0-19652 GCA_004027735.1 Carollia perspicillata | reverse complement strand
TACTGAATTAAGTAAAACTTTAACATTTATGAATGCAGAATTAAAATAAAAGTATTTTAATTATTAGGAAATAATTTTGGTAACATGTAGTCAAATCAGTAGTATAGGACATCAAAAGTTGGCATGATCATACTTTACCAAATCAAAGACAGCAGAATTTTTGTTATGAAGGAAAGTAGGAGAAAAGGCAAACCAAAACTAATTGAAACATATAAACTGAGATTGTGTTCTAAAACCATTTTATGAACTAAATAAGAAATAAAAACTCTGATGCAGGTATAAAAACATAATACATCATTACTTGCCTCAATAATGTAGTTGATTTAGGTAAAGGTAGAAATTGTTGCTCAAAACATCCTAGATTACAACTTCAATTTTCCATGTCTCCTTTTTATGTTGGAAATGTTTTGTATATTAATACAAGATTTATCCAGAAGATATGCAGCCAGATAATATGAAAAATAGAGACATTTACTGAACAAGATACAAGATACAAGAAACATTGCACATATGACAATTTTGCCTCAGTTCCCTTCAAAGTAGGCACCTTGGGGACCTTTCACAGTTCTCTAAGTCGCCATCAGCTGCCCTTTCATATTTTCCTGAATCTCATTGACAATCTGAATTCTCTTTCCTTTCAAAGGTGAATTTAGTTTTGGGAAAAGTCATAAGTCACAGGTGCCAAATTTGGGCTGAAGGGAGGCTGAATCACTTGCGTGATTTGATATTTAACCAAAAAACTCAGCATGAGATGTGATGTGTGAGGGGGCATGTTTTCATGAGGAAGCTGCCAATCACCAGTTGCACACAGCTATGGCCTTCTGAATTATCTGGATAGCTTTCATGGAGGAATGTTCAAGCTTAATGCAAAATTTGATGCAGATTTATTGCTTTGCTCACTCAGTAATTTTGAATGTGATAGCCACACAGTGCACATGCTCACTCAATGGTATCTACCACCACCACTGACTAGTACAGTGAAGTTGTCATTGATCACACATGCACATTCCAGTGCACTCTCCTTGGCTGCCAATTACATTGATGTTATGCAAACTGTTCTCATTATATTTACAATGGCTTGTTTTTTTTCTGGACATGCCTTGTATGTTACTAAGGGAGAAGTTGGAATCATAGATACCAGTGCTGAGTTAAGAGAATACAGTCAAACCTGTTGAATTAGTAACCCATAGAGACATAATAAACATGTAGATAATAATGTCTCCTATGACTATCCTGTCCAATTTTGCAGAAAAGAAACCAAAGTTCATTTTATCCTATCACGTTTTTTCTATTAATATGTATGAGTGTTGATGAGTGGTAGGATTAAGTTTGAATTAAGTTCTGCACAATTTTGGAGGAATTTTTTCATAGATCCATTGAATAGGAACAAATACAGATTTAATTTTTAGTGTATTATGATATTCAAAGAATCCTACAGCATTTAAGAGATAAAGACATGAGGATATTTATGAGAAAGGCAAATATGAGACCTGACAACACTTCATCTTATTGTAGGAGATGAATTATCTAAACTATAGTGACACAGTGGTTAAAAGTATCTTTCCAAATCTTGGAATTCAGTCTGACTACTAGGAAAAAGATTTAAGAAGATTAAATCTTTTGATGGAGGAGAACATGGTGGAGGAATCAATGGAATTCACAATAACCTCCTCCCAGGGCTGATCTGGTATTACAACTCAGTTGTGGAGAAACCACCCAGAACAAACAACTGAGCAATAGTAAGAGAGAAGCCTTATAACCTGGGACAGACAGAAGAATCAGTTTGGGCACAATCTATCTGGTAAGGAGTGTGGTGGAGACTTGAGAGGACTGGCCAGGCACCCACAGGCACTGGAGGGATAATTAAGTAGCCAGTTGGATCCCCCTGAGAAGAATGGGGAATAAACCCTAAGCTAGGATTCCCAGCCTAGAGCACAAGAGCCCCCAAAGTACACAGGTAACAAGCAGAAGCAAAAGAGGCAGGGATGCAGAGAGAGAGACAGCTGGAGACACAAGAATTGTTTAAAGAGCCGATACACAATTTTCTTTTTTAAAATAATTTTTTATTTTAATTGTTGTTCAAGTACAGTTTTCTGTCTTTTACTCCCATCCCAGCCCACCCACCCAGCCCTCCCCCTACCTCCCATTTCCACCACCACCTAGTTTTTGTCCTTATGTCTTTCATATGTGTTCCTGTAAACACTTCCCCTTTTCCCCTGAAAATCCCTCCCCTCTCCCTTCTGAACACTGTACCACATGATCTCACCTTTAACAGGAACCTACAACAAAATAAACAAACAAAGCAAAATATAACCAAAAACACTGAAATAGAAAACAGACTGACAGTGTCCAACACACAATTTTCATTTGTAGCCACTTGCATTTGCCACCTTTGGCTCTGGCAAAGGTGGGGGCAGAGTGGGCTGGTGATGCCTGAAGAGAGACTGAAGACTGAAGCTTTGGAGAGAGAACTGAGAGAGTAGCCACCAGGATCCTGGTGCTGAGCCAATGACCCTGTGACAGCAACAATCTTCCTCAGGCAGACCTCTCCCCTTTGATCAGCAGCAACCTGAGAGGACACAATAGCCACCACCCCAGGTGGAATTCAGCCCCATCCTACATTGCTTGAACTTGGCTGCTGAGTGCAGAAGGAGCATATTAACAATTGAAGGAGATAGCCAGGGACAGCAGAACCCTGGAAGTATCAAACAGGCTGCCTAAGGTCAGACAGGGTCAACATGTGACATCACCAGAGGCAGATCCAGAAAGAAAAAAACAGTGGTAAATCCAAGAGGCCACCGAGATGAAATCCAGTGTGGTCTTCTCCATGATTTTCAGTATTTTCTTTCCTGCATAGCTTTTTAACATTCATTTCTTGCCCAGCAAATTTTTACATATTAAATCACTAGATTTTATACTAAAGTGTATTTAAATTCACATAGTTTGCCCTTCCCTTCTCTTAGCCCATCCTACCTTCCTCTTTCCTTGCAATATTCTCATTTCAAATTTGGTTGTCTCTCTAGCTATAACTGGTTTCCATTCCACATTCTTACTATTTCTCCCCTGCCCAGACACACAAAACCAACTTTCTTATTAAAGGTCATCTCACATACTTCTCCATTCCTCTTAAAATACCTGTTTCTCTCTTCATCTTTAACAATCTTTGCTAGTTGGTTGCGGGTAGGGTAGATTTTGTTGCATTGTTGTTTTTTTTTTTCAGTTTTATCTCTAGAGCTTCACTAATTCTGTATTTCAAATATCAAATTTCACTGATCCATTCTTCTACTCTTTTTTTCATCTCAGACTTAAATTTTGCTGTCTTAGCCTGTTTTTTTTTCTTTTTTGTCTTTCTTCTTTTTCTCTTTCATCCTGCCCCCATTTTATTTATTCTCATTTTTTTCTTTTTACTTTTTCTCTTCATCTAAAGTTTTAATTTTCCCTCTCTTAGCCTAGGTTTCATTTCTCACTGTTAGTATTCCCTTTCCCTCTATCATCTCAAAATCACTTCCCAATCCTCTAAACTTCTCTTAAGGTTTCCTTTTTTTCCTTTTCCCCTCTTATTACCATATTACCTCTATTAATTTTAGCTCATTTGTTGTTGATAGAACTGTGGCGGATCCTTCTCTCCTATTTGGCTCCCATATTTTTATTAATTATTTACTATTTCCTCTCCTTTTTCTTTCTCTTTTACTTTATTTTATATTAGTTTAATTTATATTTAAACCTAATACTATATGATTCCCTGCTCATACTCCACTTCACATGCATTCCCTTTTTTTATTCAGGAGGTAAATTTTACCTCCCTTTATTCCATTGCTCCAACTCCCAACTTTTATTAATGCTCCTCCCTCTACCCTCTCAAAATCTATTTTCTTTCTATAGGTCATCTCATATCCATTATCCTTTCTTATATAGTCTTAATCTTATTACATCCTTATTATTATTGGTTCATTTGCTGTTGATAAGGGATTGCAGGTGGGAGTCATTTTTGTGGGTAGGTTTGTTTCCTGGGCTCTGTGGTTTTATTCTGGCAGCACCTGCACAACAGCACAAAGATGTGGTGGGCAAAGTGTCCCTCAGTCAACCAACTGCAGGGGCGGACCCACCATAAAAAGATGCAACAACAATCAAAAACCCAATTACATCCAGAGAACCAGGATAAAAAGCATAAAGGGCATCTCAAGAGCATCAAGTTTAGGTGCTCAAGGAAACTACACCACTGAATCTCACACTTCTCTTACCATAGAAGTTCATACCACAACGTCAGGAAGTCAGAACAGATCGATTTAAGAAGCAGAAGCAAACAAGAAGAGTCTCACAAATAATGGGAAGACAAAGAAACAGCCCCCAATCAAAAGGAAAGGAAGAATCCTTAGAAAGAATGCTAAATGAAATAAAAGCAAGTAAACTATCAGATATTGAGTTCAAAGCAATGGTTATAAGAAAGTCCAATGAGCTCAGTGCGAATTATCAAAAACTACAGGAAAATTAAGAGGAACTTGCTGTGAACTATCTCACCATAGAAAAGGACATAGAAACAATCAATAAAGTCCCACAGAAAAGGAAGAATACAATTTCTGAATTGAAGAACACAGTAGAAGAAATCAAAAGCAGGTTAGATGAAGCAGGTTAGAATAGGATTGAATCAGTGAGCTGGAGGACAAAGTAGAAAAAAAAAAAAAACTCCCAGGAAGAGCAAGAAAAGAAAAATAGACTCAGAAAGAATAAAGAGGTGTTAAGGGAACTGCAGGACAACATGAAACATAATAACAGCTGTATAATAGGGACACCAGAAGGAGAAGAAGAGGAGCAAGGGATAGAAAATTTGTTTGAAAAAGTAATGATGGAAAACTTCCCTAATTTTATGTGAGAAAAAGCCACACAAGTCCAGGAAGCAGAAAGGGTTCCAATCAAGAGGAACCCAAAGAAGCCTACTATAAGACCCATCATAATTAAAAATGGCAAAATTCAAACACAAAGAGAGAATCTTAAAGGCAGCAAGGGAGAAACAGTAATTAACATAAAAATGATCCACATTAAGTATAGCAAGTAACTTCTCAACAGAAACACTCCAAGCCAGAAGGCAAGAGCAAGAAATATTCCAAGGAATAAAAAGCACAGGACTACAAATGAGACTATGTTATCCAGCAAAACTCTGAATTAAAATGGAAGGCAAAATAAGGAGCTTCCCAGACAAAGGAAAGCTAAAAGAATACACCTTCACCCAACAAGCATTGCAAGATATGCTAAAGGGACTGCTTTAGGAAGAGGAAGAAAAACAGTGAGAGAAAGAGGAACACAGGTGCAGAGGGAGTAAAATGGCAATGAGTAAGTATCTATCAATTATAACCTTAAATGTAAATGGATGAAATGTTCTAATCAAAAGACATTAGGGTAGCTGAATAGATAAGAAAACATGACCCACACCTATGCTACCTACAAAAGACACACCTCAGAACAAAAGACCTACACTGACTGAGAGTCAATAATTAAAAAAATATATATACTGAGCAAGCCAACAGGAGAAAAAAGCTGGGGCAGCCATACTTATATCTGACAAAGTAGACTTCAAAACAAAGGCCATAAAAAGAGACACAGGAGGACACTTCATAATACTCAAGGGAAGAATCCATCAGTAAGACATAAATATGCACCCAATATAGGAGGACCAAAATATATAAGGAAATTCTTGATGGATTTCAAGAAAGACATAGACAGCAACACAATTATAGTAGGGGATTTTAACACCCCAAAGGATCTTCCAAACAAAATATTAACAAAGACATTGAGGAATTGAACAACACATTACATCAAATGAACTTAATCGATATATATAGAGCCTTTCATCCCAAATAAGCAAAATACACATTCCTTTTGAATGAAGATGGAACATTTTCAAAGATAGATCACATGATAGGACACAAAACCAGCTTCAACAAATTCAAGAAAATTGATATCATATGAAGCATTTTCTCAGACAACAAGGGCTTGAAGCTAAAAACCAACATCAAGGAAAAAAATAAAAAAATATTCAAACTCAGAGGGACTGAGTAGCATACCAATAAGCAATGAATGGGTTAATAATGAGATCATGGAAGAAATAAAAAAGTTTCTGGAAACAAATGAAAATGAGCACACCAGAGTCTAAAACTTATGGGACACAACAAAGTCAGTCTTGAGAAGGAAATTCATAGCAATACAGGTCTACCTTAAAAAGATAGAAACATTTCAAATAAACAACCTACCCCTACAGCTACAAGAATTGGAGGAGCAACAACAAAGAAAGCCCAGAGCAAGTAGAAGGAAGAGAATAGTCAGTATCACAGCAGAACTAAATGACATAGAGATTAAAACAATTCAAAGGATCAATAAATCCAGGAGCTGGTTCTTTGAAAAGATAAACAAAATTGACAAGTCTTTAAGCAGACTCATCAAGAACAAAAGAGAGGACCCAAATAAATAAAATCAAAAATAAAAGAGAAGAAATTACAACTGATGCCACAGAAATACAAAGGATTGTAAGAAATTGCTATGAAGAACTACATGACAAGACATTTGAAAACCTAATTGAAATGGACAAATTTGTAGAAAACTATAATCTTCCAAAGGGGAATTAAGAAGAAGTAGAAAGCCAGAACAGACCAATAACAGCTGACCAAATCAAAGAAGTAATAAAAGAACTCCCAGCAAACAAAAGCCCTGGACTTAATGGTTTCACAGGATTATTTTATAAAACATTTAAAGAAGAACTAACCCCTATCCTTCTCATATTAGTCCAGAAAACCCAAGAAGAGGAAACACTACCAAGCTCTTTTATGAAGCCAGCATTATTGTAACCCCTAAACCATACAAAGACACAACAAAGAAAGAAAACTTCAGGCCAATATTGCTGATGAACATAGATGCTAAAATCCTCAATAAAATACTGGTAAACTACATCCAGCAATACATCAAAAAGATACATCATGAAGAAGGGGGATTCATCCCAGGGATGCAAGGATGATACAATATTCTCAAATCAATAAACATAGTAAATCACATAAACAAAAGCAAAAACAAAAAAAATTACATGATCAAATCAATAGATGCAGAAAAAACATTTGATAAGTTACAGCACCCATTTATGATAAAAACACTCAGTGAAGGAGGAGCAGGGGGAGTATACTTTGACATAACAAAAGCCATATTTTAAAAAAAAACTACAGCCAGCATCATAATCAATGAACAAAATCTAAAAGCTTTCCCACTAAGATCAGGAACAAGACCACTTTCATGTCCACTTTCACCACTTCTATTCAACATAGTATTGGAAGTCCTAGTCACAGCAATCAGACAAAAAGAAGAAATCAATGACATACAAATTGGAAAAGAGGAAGCAAAACTGTCATGGTTTGTGGATGAGATGACAGTGTACATAGAAAACCCTATAGATTGCACAAAAAAACTACTCCATATAAGAAGTGAATTTGGGGAAACTGCAGGATTCAAAGTCAATATTCAGAAATCAGAGGCATTTTTGTACACCAACAATGAAATATCAGAAACAGAAATCAGGGAAAAATCACATATTCTATAGCAACAAGAAAAATAAATTATCTAGGAATAAACCTAACCAAGGAAGTAAAAGACCTATATTCAGAAAACTGTACAACACTGAAGATAGAAATTAAGAAGGACATAAATAAATGGAAGCATATACCATGTTCATGGATTGGAAGAATTAACATCATCAAAAGGTCCATAGTACCCAAAGCAATTTGTAGATTCAACACAATTTCTATTAAAATACCAAAGATATATTTCATGGATATAGAACAAATATTTCAAAAATATATGGAACAATAAATGACCCCAAATAGCCACAACAAGTTTGAGAAAGAAGAATAAAGTAGGAGGGATCACAATGCCTGATATCAAACTATATTCCAACTCTGCACTAATTTAAACAGTCTGGTATTGGCGTAAGAACAGACACATAGATCAATGGAACAGAGAGCCCAGAAATAAACCCAAGTCTTTATGATCAATTAATATTTGACAATGGGGGAAGAAGGAAAAAATTGAGTAAAAATAGCCTCTTCAACAAATGGCGCTGGGACATCTGGACAGCTACATGCAAAAAAATGAAACTTGAGCAGCAACTTACATCATGCACAAAAGTAAACTCAAGATGGATAAAAGACTTAAATATAGGACGTGATACCATAAAAGTCCTAGAAGAGAACATAGGAAGGAAAATCTCAGATATTGCATGCAACAATAGTTTCACCAGTATGTCCTCTAATACAAGGGACATAAAGGAAAGAATAAACAAATGGGGTTTTATCAAAATAAAAAGTTTCTACACTGCTAAATAAAATATTACCAAATTAAAAAAGGAATTAACTGTATGGGAAAATATATTTGGCAATTACATATCAGACAAGAGTTTGATCTCTAAAATATATGAAGAACTCACATGGCTCCACTCCAGGAAGACAAACAATCCCATTTAAAAATGGGCAAAGGACCTGAATAGACACTTCTCCAAGGGGGACATGGAGAGTGCCCAGAGACATATGAAAAGATGCTCAGCATCACTAGCCATCAGAGAGATGCAAATTAAAACCACAATGAAATATCACTTCACACCAGTGAGAATGATCATCATAAACCAATCAATAAACCATAAGTGCTGGTGAGGTTGTGGAAAAAATGAAATCCTAATGCACTATTGGTGGGATTGCAGACTTGTGCAGCCAGTGTGGAAAACAGCATGGAATTTCCTTACAAAAGTAAGGATGGAACTGCCTTTTGACCCAGTAATTCCATTGCTGGGATTATACACTATGAATCCTGAAACACTAATTCATAAGAACCTATGCACCCCAATGTTCATAGCAGCATGATGGGCAACAACCAAGTGCCTGATACAGCCTAAGACCCACCAGTAAATGAGTGGATGAAAACACTGTGCCACATTTATCCAATGGAATACTACACTGCAGAAGGAAAGAAGGAGCTCCTACCCTTCATGACAGCATGGATAAAGCTGGAGAGCATTATGGTAAGTGAAATAAGCCAGGTGGTAAAAGAGAAATACCATATGATCTCACCTGTAAGTGGAACCTAATTAACAATAAATAACAAGCAAGCCAAATATAACCAGATACATTGAAACAAAGAACAAACTGACAGTAACCAGAGGGCAGGGGGAAGTAAATAACAGGGGAAAGAAGGGAAAGGGTTGTCAAAGAACATGTATAAAGGACGCATGCACAAAGCAAAAGAGGGGACGTATTGAGGGTGGGATGCACGCAGGTGTGGCAGGGGTAAAATGATGGTAGGAAAATAGAGACAACTGTATTCGAACAACAAGTAAAATAAAAAAGTTTCTTCTATTTCACTAAGGCATGTTTAATTTCATTACAGCAAAACTATACTTGTACAAAAACCTTAAAGTTCATGAAGGAAAAATAATATTTAGAAGAAATTATGCCACTTCCAAAGTAGAAAATAACAATGAGTTAAATCTAACTTTGCATCCATTCCATGACTGGATTTATGTAGCTAGATGCTGCTAAAGAAAATCATAAAAGCATATTGAGTTGTCTTACTTTAAATTTTTGTTTTACTTAAAATTTAAAGGCATAGTACTCTCCCCCAACCCTGTTACCTTCATCTTTTTCTTGTTAGAGTTTCCTTGCTGTCAGAATACAAAATACATTATATTAATTATAATACTAATTAAAACAAATATTAATTTATTTTACAAAGCAAATACTCTTGTCCTCAACAATGCATGGATTCCAATCAAGTTCATCTTCTGCATTACAGTATACACTGCTTCCTTCTCAGTCCTCATTGTACCCTTCTATATGGAAGTTTGGGACACTGAGAGGTACTCTGAATGCTAAACACCCACAACCCTAAAATGCAGAGTAATTAACACATCAGGGACCATTTCACTAATGGGAAAAATGAATCAGCAAATAAAATATTACGTACTGCCCTGATAGAAGATTTTGAAAAGTAGTTATTCATTTTGCTTCTGGAAGGAGAGTCCCATGACATCCAGCTATAAGTCATGTTTAATGTTAAGAGGTAGTCCAGCCAACACCTACCCCAACTTTCCTCCTTCCCTGCTCACAGTTTTCCCCACTTTGCATTTCTGGGATTTTCTCTCCCCAGTAAAGTAGTGGTGACATGTATGACTTTGGCTCCAGCTCCCCTCTAGGAAACCAACATGCTCAATTGTAGTCATTAATAAAAATGCACACATTACCATTGATTTATCCAACCACATTTGTTATCATTCACAGATAATATCTTAAAATATATTTTTTAATATTCCCTGTGGACATTTCCTCCTTCCCATTCTCTTTTTCATATTCTCTATGCATCCCATTACCCAGCACTAAAATTGCTCTGACAAGGGTACCATTGACTCCCATATTGTTAAATCAAATGGGCAACTCTCATGTCTTAACTTACCACATTTGATGAGGTTCATCTTGTTTCTTTCCACAGGTTTTGAGGAAGCTAGTTTTCTGGTTATCCTCTTGTTCTTCTCTCAGTTTCTTTGTCTGTTTTCTTCTCCCCTGTGAATGCACTGACAACTCAATATGATGAGCACATGCTCAATTGCCAAATAACCTTCATTGATTACTTCTCTTCAAAGGCTGGAACTGTGTTTGCCTAATTTAAATGTTTGCCTTTCTTGTTAGAAATCAACCAGTTATTATCTCTGGTTTGTATTATCTCATCTTTTATTTGTAAATGTGGCTGTGGGTGGTTGTGGTGGAGGTAGAGATGTTACAGTGGTCAGATGTCATGAGAGCAACAATTTATTCCTTAGTCACATGTGATATATAGGAAACTTAGTTTACATTTGTCAATATTGATTTAAAGTTGTATAGTTGTTCAGTTTCAGACTTAATGAAAATTTAAAAACTAATTTAAAATATTCCCATCAACCTTTTGCCCAGATTACCAATGTTACCATTTTATTATTTTGCTTTGTCTCTCTTTTTTAAAGAATTTATTTATTTATTTGTAGAGAGAAGGGGAAGGGAAGGAGAAAAAGAGGGAGAGAAACATCAATGTGGGGTTGCCCCCTACTGGGGACCTGGCCTGCAACCCAGGCATGTGCCCTGACTGGTAATTGAACCCATGACACTTTGATTCACAGGTCCATGATCAGTCCACTGAGCTATACCAGCCAGGGCTGTCTATGTTTCTTTACACTTCATCATGACACTTTTCTTTCCTGAGCCATATGAGAGTAAGTTTTATATGATGAAATTTTACCCTTAAATACTTTGATGTATAGTTATAAAATGTATGATATCTTCTTATAGATCCACATTATACTTACTTAAATTAGAAAATCTGCATAATGCAATGATGCTGCCTAAACAACGTGCTTGATTCAAACATCACCATTTCTGTCACTAGGAAAAAAAGTTAACCTGATCTGTTCTCCAATCAAGAGTCATTTGATGCATTTAGGTATCATGCCTCTTTAATATTCTTTAAGCAGAAACTGTTTCTCAGTTTTTCAATTAATTTGAACTTTTTATCTTTCATGATCTTGACATTTTTGAAAAGTATAGGTTCTCAAGAAAGTTCTTAATTTTTATCTGTCTGATATTGTTTTCATTATTAGACAAAAATCATGCATTTTTTGCAAAACACACATACACAAAAGTGACATTGAGTCCTTTTCCATGCACCATAAAAGATGCACACGACAGTCCCCAATATGATTGAGGATGACAACATTTGCACTCTATATAAAACGTAGCTTTCTTCTTGTATTACAAAAGTGTATTTGTTCATGTTCACTTAAGGAAGCATAACTATAGAGTCCTGACTATATGTGAATCCCAGATATCATCTATGCCTTAAAGTGTTAAAAAAGTTGCATAGTAGGTGGTTAGTTATTAGTATAATTGAGTAAAACTCACAGAAAAAGTGGAACTTTACAAGGACTCTGGATTATGGAAGGATAAAGAATAAGAAGAAAATGGACATGTCAAACAGGGAAGCCTAGAAGGATGGAATTCAGCACCTTAATTAACAATGCTTGGCTCATTCTAAAACCTTATGAAGGTGTGCTGCGACATGTGAAATCAGGTTTTCATCACTTATACTATACCACAATTAATAAAACTATTCTTAGCAAGGACTGATTCTCAGAAATCCACGGTGTCTCTTGGTGTTCATAATATTACACAGTCTAGAGAATATATTTTGTATTGATCCATCTATCCAAATAGACAAGAATTTCAGTGTTTGCTTTCCATGTACTTAAATATAATTTATCCCTTAGCTTCTGTGCATTTCTGTTGCTCTTTTGATTTGTGTATTTGTGTCTCAATCAGTTGAAGCTCATCAAGTCTAAATTCTCTGCCAACTGTGCTTATTTTAACCCTTCCCACTTTCTGACACAAAATGCCCCTCTTTTCTCTGAGGTAGACTTTATGTACATTGAAACACATAAAAAGCAAGTAACTGCTTTAACATTTTATAAATTTAAGTATTCAAGGATTTGAAAACATAGATCTGGATAAGAAGCTTATTATGTGCTCAAAATTTGGTAATATCATTAACAGAAAATGTCTCCTTTTTATGGTGTAATTGTCTCTAATATTCCTGAAGCTTGAAATGAAAGAGTAACACAATCCTGCAATTAATGTACCATTGTACCTGAAATATTAGAAGTTCAAAGTCAAAGAACTGCAACTCCCAACTTATAACTACCAGAATGGGTATGTTCCAAATACATTTGGTTACTCTGTAGCACATTACTCTATTTCTTAATAAGTATGTGAGCTGAAGCTGATATGCATAGTCCAGTAACTGAGGTTAAATCATAAAAAAAAAGTTACTGTCTTCTAAAGCATAAGTTACAAAATCACAAACATTAAAGGTTTTGAAGTATTTAATTTCTTTTTCTGTGTTGAGAAAAAGAGTAAGAAATAGAGCAAACACTAGATACATTTTATTAATCACACTGTCCAAGTCAATGCATTACATACATAGGAATGTGAAATGTCAAATGCAATTAAACGAGCGCTTGCAAAATAAACCACTTCACCACATGAGCATATGTAAATTATAACACAGATCAAATTGATACACTAAACATTCAAATAAGCATATGTGGCTACTTGACTCTATAATTACTAAAATAGAGACATAGACTTCCATGAGTGGTGATACAAACAGACCATTTCTTATAAATGTTTACTTTTGGCTTTTGACTTTAAATGTATTGTTAAAGTGATATCTTATAACAAAGAGTCCTTCATATACTCTCAATATTGTGCAGTATTTTAGATTTCTCAGTTGGTGGGGGATGTTGAATTAGTAGTTAGCATACATTCAGAAACAATATAGGTATGCTTCAATACTTAAAGAAAAATTAACTCTTCAGCTCAAGTCTGGGGACATCTCATGGAGGACTTCAAATCTGTTATCATTACAAATATATGCATATAAACCATACAAAAGAAGAGTTAACTTTTGTCATAAATGACAGTAATAGGCAACACTTAACTGAATGCCAGCTTTATACCAGATAATGAGCCAGTCTTTTACAAAGAGCTCTAACCCTTTCTCAAATCTTGCAAAGTGAACATTAGTGTTGCATTTTACAGGTGACAAATCTTTCTTAGACAAGCTATAATACTTGCTTAATATTGATTAATTAAGAATATGGTTCAATAGACCTGGAGGGTATGGCTCAGTAGATTCAGTGCCAGCCTGTGAAGTGTTGCAGGTTCAATTCCCAATCAAGGCAAATGCCTGGGTTGTGGGCCAGGTCCCCAATGGGGGGCATGCAAAAGGCAGTCACACTCTGATATTTCTCTACCTCTCTTTCTCCCTTCTTTCCCATCTCTATAAGAAATAAATAAAATCTTTATTTAAAAATATGATTCAAAGGGGTTTCAGGTAAGATATGTTGAATGTCACAGCTACTTTAGGTTATTCTAGTGTTAAATGTGGTCAGAATCAGACATTTAAGTGGCATTGCAGACATCTTCCTTACACACCTATTTTATTCATACAACTATATTTTACTGTGTTTATCCTATAATTTTATTATAAATTAGAATTTATATTTAAAATATTTATTCTGATGATAAAATAAAGATGTACCCTTAGAAGCAAAAATTTTGAACAAATTAAAAAGAAATAAATTTCCATAAGTCTATAACCCAGAAATCCACACTGATAAAAGCATGGTTTAAAAAAATAAAAAGAACATGGTTGCATATTTCCTGCCAGTCTCAAAGAAAAGCATTTATTTATATGTAAAACACAATGACAGATACACATTAACAGCTGAAATATTTATTGAGGACTTACTATGTTCCACTGCCTAAGGATAAAGAGGTGAATCTACCAAAAAAATGCTTGATTTCTTATTGCATGCACACACACAAAGACATATTTACCTATTTTAGAATATAGCAAATATAAAACTTGGTATTTTATTATATATTATATTAATAATCATTTTTCAAGTCTATCATCAGATAAATTTTTAATAAATGTTGTAAGGTAGCTAAGTGATTCTTTTTAAAAAATATTTTATTTATTTATTTATTTATTTGTATAGAAGGGAAGGAAAGGAGAAAGAGAAGGAGAGAAACATCAATGTGTGGTTGCATCTTACCAGCCCCCTACTGGGGACCTGACCCAAAACCCAGGATGTGTCCTGACTGGGAATCAAATGATCTACCCTTTGGTTTGGAGGCTGGTGTTCAATCCACTGAGCCACTCCAGCCAGGGCAGATCATGTTTCTTTTAAAAGCAGGGTGCAAATTTTAACTTTACAAATTTTAACATGTGCATTTCTTTGGGCTAACAACTTGAATGCTTCAGTATGTTTCTTCAACTTCCACATAAAAGTAAAAATTAGTACATATCAATTGGATTCAGTGAAAGTTCATTTTTATATGTTACATGGTAACACTAATTTTTAGATTATATTTTCATTATTTTCTTATTTTAGTATATTGCATTTAGCTGATGTGGGCTATGTAATGTTTGAGAATCCATCTGTCTGTGTTAGCATCAGTCTGGTTATTTTGTTCTGACAGCCTTCATGTACTTCCAATAGAATATCCAAGAATTGGTTAGCTTATTTGATACAAAGACTTAGGACCTGCTCTGAAGCTCCACAGAAAAGAGAATGTGATCAGACATTGAACATGCTGCTGAATACTAGTGTTCTAACGGTGCTGCCTGTTGCTGCCTGCTCCTACAGCAGGATCCTTGTATGCGTTCCTGCAGGAGCTGAAAGGGACTCATGTCCAAGGTCCCACCTGTTCTTCCCAAGCACAGGAGCTTCAAACCTCAGTTGTACAGAACAAAAACAATGTTTTCCAGTACTTCTAAGCCTTGTATTTTCACTTGAATCACCAACCCTTTTCCTCTGTGGTGAGTTCTCATTTAAAGAGAACTTGGTATTTTTTATTGTCCCTGTAACAGAGTGTAGCTCATCTTAGACTACCACAGATGTTTCAAACACATGGACCTGTACAAGGGCAGGGTCAGGATCTCCTAGTTCTCTCAGGCTGCTCCTCAGGTTCAGTGCAAGTGGGAGGAGAACCCAGAAATCATTTGTTTCCCTATTTGGGCTAAAATTTTTCTGTCTCCCACTTTACTATATTATTTTCTTCCCTCCTATTCAATGCATGTAGTATAGAATTCTCAATAAAGGTGGCTTTTAATGAGCAAAAATAGAAACTATTTTTAAGCAGTTTTGTTATTCTGGTTTTCCCTGAGGCAAAAGAAAACAAACATCTGACTTCTTTACTGAGGAAAAACAGTTGAAAATCCTGAGATTAAAATGTAAAATTCTATTTTAACAGATTATCCACCTATCCTGATTTTCTTGGACCTCAGTCTTTTGATGTAATATACTCATATATCTAGTAAGAAGAAACTTTTTCATATTTTTGTACATGTTAATTAATTAAGAAGTAGTTGTTTTATGGAAAGGTGCTGGTGTTGAGGCAGGATAGTAAGCAGCTAGAAAAATTCCTTGGCAAGTAGATTAAAGAAATTGAAACAGATAGCTAAACAAACTGGCCGAACAACTTACAGCCAGATGCAGAAGATCACCTCCCTAGAGATACCATCCAGGCCACAGCTGTATTTCGGCTCCAGGCCCTGAGAAGCTGCAAAACCAGACTGGTGAAACCAGGAGCAGCTGCAATGCTAATGATCCCCTTTACCCTGGCACTGACCAATAAGAGGAGACCACGACCTTAAAAGGGCACACCTGGAAAATTGATGAATATTCTGCTGAAACTATCCCCTGAGGCCTCTCCTAAAATTTCTGCCAGGGAGAGAGAGGGCAGAGAGGGAGAAAGGTGCCTGAAGACAAAGGACCCAGGGCACCAACTCTCCCTTATCCCTCTGGGGAGCAACCCTTAGCATTCCCTTCCCCTCTCTTGTTCCCCAACAAGCAAGCATTTCCTAACCTAGGGGACCCTGAGACTTGCAGTCAGGGGAGAAATGGGCGGCAGCAGCTTGTCTGAGGCTAAATCCCTGAACCAGTCCCCAAGGCCCCCTTTTCTCTGACTTCCAGGTAAGTGAAGGAGACCCAGCCTAGGCTCTCCTTGCTTCTTTACCAAGCCCTTTTTTTTTAATTGTCCCCAGCTTTAATAAATGTGCCCTCATAGTCACCTGGACTTGTGTTGTGAAATCTTCTCAAACACTGCTGGCTGGCTCTAGTCAGGCCCACTCAGGGCCAGGTCCCTGCCCTGTAACAGTATAATCTCTGATATGCTATTTTACAGTAGTTTATGGAGCTCCTTTAAAAAAGAGACTTCTTAATTCTTATATTTATAGTTACCCAGCTAAAAAAGTTCAGCAGCTGAATTTAATACTTAGCAAATTATGCTACCCAAGCAATGTGTAGCCAAATATTTTAGGCAACTTTGTCTCTGCCAATTTCCTGTTGTAATTTGCAACACTACTATTCTTGATATTACATAAAATGCAGAGGGAAGCCATTATGTAAACAGACATTTTTAGAGGTAAAAATGAAAACTTTTAATTCACTGAAATCTCACTTGTCCAGACTACTCTCTGAAATCAGTGAATTCTATAAATCTATATTATAAACATTTGTGGAGATTAATAGGAATTGTACATTTTTATAATAATTCTCATTTATTGAAATGTAGGATGTGGCTGGAAATATATCCAGTGTTGTATATACATCATCTCATTTAATCCTTACAACAACACTGTGAAATAAATACTAACTTTAGACTCTTTTCCCAGTAGAGAATTCGGAAGACTATAAAGGTTTAATAATTTACCCAAGGCTACTTAACTAACAAATGAAGGAAGAATATGAGTCTTCTTCTTAACAAATAGAGATGGGTATTGCGCAAAGAATGCTGCCAGAAATTCTTCCCATCCCTGGATGTGCATGCTGCTCCTCTCACAAAGGGGCAGGATCTGCAGCCTCTCCCCTTGGATCTTGGCTGCCCCTGTGATTTCAGTTGACCAATAGAATATGTTGGAGGTGATATTTCGCCAGTTCCTGGCCTAGACTTAAGAGGCCGTCCAACTTATCCTTTTTCATCTTGTCCATCATGTAAAGAAGCCCAGCTACCTTTCTGGTGGAAGATGTGTGGAGAGAAAAATGCCCTAGAGAATGAGAATCTAAGAAGGAAGAGAGAGAGGTCTAGCCAACCCTTGGCCAATGTAGCCATCTTATTTGAGATATGTGGATTACTGGACATGTGTATGAAGCCACATAGATCCTCCATGCCTAGTTCAGCTGCCTCAGCCAAACCACGCAGAGAGGCCAAACTGCAAAACCACAAGCAAATAGTGCTGGTTGTCTTAAGCACTACATTTTTGTTATGCAGCAAGAGATAACTGAACCATCAAAGTAACTTTCAACTTTTTTGCTAGAAAAGTTTTTATTGCATGTATAATTTATTATAAAACAGATCTAATGTTTATTTTATTTAAACTAATTATGTGGTATTAGTATTTCACAGATAGCAAGAAAAGTCAAGATACAAATGAGAGTAAAAAGTTAAGTGAAGAATAAAGTCCTTCTCTCACAGTTCTGTTTTTCTGTTACCAAAACTTCCCTCATTAACATTTTTAGCATTTATATACTCAGTCACCAAAGAAAAGTTTTCAAACAAAATCATCTTTAAGTAATTAACTCTAAATGAAATCTCTTAATTCATTCACTTCCCATTTACTGAAACCTGCAATGTTGCTGGCAATGTGTTTTATGTTGTATATATACACCTCAGTCATGGTCTTCATGAAAATATTACAGAAACTTAAAGTATATTTAAAATCTGATATGAGTTTAAAACATTTTTATATTTGATATATTACTATGAAATATTCAGTGATGCTTTTTTATATTAATTAGAAAATTGTCTTACCATCAATCTCTATTTATTTTACATTTAAAACTACGCTTCCTAAAAATAATTTGTATACAAATTTTAATTTTATCTGATATATCACTGTCATTTACATGTTCTTCCTTAAAAAGATAGTATTTTAAAAAATATTTAAAATACTTAATATGAAATATTTAAATATAAAAAATACTTAACATACCAGACATTTCAAAATGGACAATAAATGAGTGTTAGGTATTTTGTTATTGTTATTTTTGCTTTTGTTTTTGTTTTTGCTATTACTTGGGAGCAAGTATGAAAAATTTGAAATATTCTTTAGGACCATGGGGATTGTTAAATAAATTATAATATACAGCACAGTAAAACACTATAAAGCAACTTAAACTTTACCCATACGGTTTAGTGAAATAATAAATCAATATGTAATAAAATCTTATGTTGTTAAAATAATTATTAAATCTATACATAAATATACAATTGTAAATTGATATATCTGTGATATTTAAAAATTATATAATAAATGTGTTTTATTTAATAAACATAATAAAGTCCTCATGAGTGTGAGGCAAAAAAAAAAAAAGAAAATATAGACAATGGAATCAGAAATACCTAGATATAAACCCTGGCTTTACCAATTAGTACCTTGGTAAGATTTTAAGAAGTAACCTAATATATCTGAATCTGTGTCCTCATCTGTAAAATGGGGGAACACGGTCTATTGGAAAAATTATAATAGAAGTCACAGAGTATCAAATGATACTCAGGAAATGGCAATTGTTCAAATTTTTAAAGAGCATGAGTCTAGCCCTGACACTCATCCCATCTACCAGCACTGCACTGCTCTGTCCGCTGAAGGATGCTCAGGTGTCTTTCCAGTGGGTCTGTGTTACCTTGGGGCTGTTCTTTGTGTCCCAAAAGGTCTGAATCAAATTTCAGTAAAAATGTAATTTTTACAAAATCTAGAGCTTATGTACTTGTGGCTCAATTAAATGAGAACTGAGCTTAGGGGTGCCTGCTCGATGCATGTTTTCTTCAATGAGTATTGCTCAATTAAAAAACCTGAAAGATAAAAGAAAAATCTTAAAGGTGATACGCTGCTGTATGTTATGTTTACATTTATTGCAGAAGTTTTTGTTTGATTTATAGATTTAATAAATGTTCATTTCTTTTATTAAAATGAAATAATTACCTTTAAAACTAAGAAAGAGTAGTTGATTACAAATGGGAAACTAAAATACTGATATA
>PVKM010026870.1:0-19103 GCA_004027735.1 Carollia perspicillata | reverse complement strand
GACTGTTTTTGTGTAGGGAAGCCTTCACATGGAGATACTCAATGAATAGTTTTAAAACAACGTCATACAGTTCGGGGGACGCTAACAGGATACATAGAGAGAGCTGAGAATCAGAAAAGCACATTAATGCTCCCTTAAGCAATGGGAAAGCTGAAAGAAAAGACCTCTAAGATACAACCCTTGGAGAACACCCATGTCTTATGGTGCAAGCCAAGTAAGAGGAGCCAGTGCAAGCTGAAGATTGGTCAAAGTAGAACCAAGGACACTGTTACGAGAGAGAACAGGAACCAGAGGTCAGGTCCTCGGGCCCCTCCACAAATTCTGTTGTGAGATATTTTGAAATAAGATACACTGCTAGATCATATTCCCAGGCAGTATCACTTCAGAGAGAAAACCACCGATGTCAAGCCTCCTGCTAAAGCAGCACAAGTGTAAAGAGCTTAGAATCCACAAAAAAGATGGCAACCACATACCATTCTCCAGAATGTTCTTCTCCTTCACTCTGTGGTGTATATTTTGGTATATGGTATCTGCTTGGGCCTGAGGACTTGTAATAATGAGAACTGATGGGTAACTCTACTCAAAGACACCTGAGCCCTAGTCTAGGGGGCAAAAATGAAGAGTCTATCATTAAACTTGCATTGTAGACCCAAGGTGGACACCAACTCTCCTCTAGCAAGTCAGTTCTAGACCCTTTCAACTGAGTTTCTCATCTGTAAAATAGGGGCAATAGCTTATGCCCAATTAACCTCAAAAAGCTTTTGTGAAGCTGGATGACTAAAACAGATGCCAATGCACTTGGGAGGAAATGATATAACAGTCTACTCCCTGATTACCTCTATTCAGAATGACCTATTTTCAGTCCATTAGTTATCAAACTCTAGTGTGTATGAAAACTACATGGGACATTATCAAAAACAGATTCTCAGGCCCTATTCCAGCATAAGTACATCTGTGCATGGGTCCAGGAATCTGCATTTTTATGTTCCAGTTAACTTCCATGCAGTGTTCCATGGTCCAGACTTCATGAAATGCTGTATCAGTTCAATTTCTTAAAAGATGAGAAAACAGGCCTGGCTGGTGTAGCTCAGTGGATTGCGTGCAGGCTGCAAACCAAAGGGTCACGAGTTCAATTTTCTGTCAGAGAACATGCCTGGGTTGCCTTGGCTAGGTCCCCAGTGGGGACCACGTGAGAGGCAACCACACATTGATGTTTCTCTCTCTTTCTCCTTTCCTTCCCCTCTCTCTAAAAGTAAATAAATAAAATCCTTAAAAAAAATTGAGAAAATAAGACTGAGGAAATAGAAAATGCTGTATCTGAGGACTGAACAATAGGCCGTGGTAAAGCATACAGAGAAAGTGTTACAATGAAAGATAATTCGAACCACAAAGTCCTATTTCTAGGGATCATCTATCTGGTACACGGGAATAATTTTTATTATGCAGTGAGTCTTTATGATGAAATTCATTATGATTTCACCTGTTATCTGCTGCTAAAATAGAATTTCAGCAGTAAAGAACCCTCATAAAAAGACATCTACATTACTATTATCTTAGAGACTAGAGGGAAAGCACAGGATCTACTTCAAACAAGCAAGCCGGTACCTTTGAGGGCCACCAAACTATTCCATGAAGAGCTGCTCAGAATCTGCTATCATCCACACTGTTACACCAATTCCGGGGTAGCCTGATCCGCACATGGCGGTCTAAACTCAAAAACTTGCAACTACCATCTGTTGTCTAGGGAATATTCTACCATTTAATATTCTTGGCTTTGAATAACCGAAGACTCACTTATTTGAGGTTCCAAGATACTCTGAAGCCTGGGTAAAGTAATGGAAATCAGGAGTTAGAAATGTATTCTCCACGAAACCCAGAATTCAGGTTCCCTGTAGCTTTAACTCAGAGCCAGGTTAGCCTTCTAGTTCTATGCAACGGCAGCATCACTTCTTGAACAGTACTGCAAAGTGAAGAGGCTCCTCACCTCCATACTCAAAATTTATTTGGGCAAATTGCCAATCAAGATTGGTCTAATTTGGGGGAAGGAGCATCTGATACCTCCCAAATCATGTACCATGTTGCATTTTCAATTAGATTGGGGGGAAAAATAAAAATCCAGAATTATAGTTTAGATGTCAATATAGCATTCTGCATATACTACTAAATATACCCTCTGTGATATGAGTTAACCAGTCTTCTCTGTAATGAGCCCAAGCATTTGATCATTAAAAATAAGTAATTTCCCTAAAGATCATTTGAATTATATACCCAGCTCAGAGTAATAAAACTACAATTTAAAAAAATACCTTGAAACCTATCATATGGAAAAACACTACAGCTTGAAGGGAGAGGAGCTAGCATACTTGAGGTGATGCTGCTGGTCATGTATCAAATGTACCCTCTCATGTACAGAACTTCATTGTAGCCTTGAAGAGAGAAATCAGCAGTAATAAGACAGAATAAGACTACTGGAAAACAACAATACTGTGGATTTTGGCTTCCTCACCCAAGTTTTTCTTCTGTTAAGGAAAGGGACCAGTTTCATTAAATAACAAAACAACCCAGTTCCTCTGCTTATGATAAAAAAAAAAATTAGACAACAAAAATACTTACACGGGACTGGAATTCAAAGAGCAATGATCCACCATCATTTCTGGAAGGAAATCCAACTTAAACGCAGCCATCACCTCACTCTCCCCTTCAGAAGTCAATGATATTAACTTGCTGCACTTGTCTGATCCACAAATACACACAGCTTTAGCTTCCTGGGCCCCACAAAAAACACAAAGTGGAAACAGGAGCTCAGGGAAACCAGCAGTAAGTGCCACAGAAACAGGCAGGACTGGGGAAAGGAACGGGAATAATGGATTAAAAGGGGGATGTGACCATGTGAGGGGAGGCTCAGCCCAGCACACAATGAAAATGCTGATGCGCCAGGCTTGTTTTGTGTGATTTTCCCTGGCGAAGCAGTACTATGTGCACTGTCAGATAAATAGAGTGTCAAATCCATAAAGATAGCAGTGGCTAACAGAGCAGAAGAAACACAAACTTGTTTCACATTTTCCAAACTCATCTCCCTGCAAATCAGTTTTTGAGGATGCCCCAAATCTGATACTACCTGAAGGGAGTGGGGGAAACTCACCTTACCTTACATGGTCTGAAAATGGTTTTTTAAAAGATTTTATTTATTTATGTTTAGAGAGCGGGGGAGGGAGAGAGAAAGAGGGAGAGAAACATCAGTGTGTGGTTGCCTCTTGTGTGCTTCCTACTGGGGACCTGGCCCGCAACCCAGGCATATGCCGTGACTGGGAATCAAATCAGCGACCCTTAGGTCCTCAGGCCTGCACTCAGTCCACTGAGCTACATCAGCTAGAACGGAAAATGTTTTTGAAAAGAATTGAGCCCTGGCTGATACGGCTCAGTGGACTGAGCACTGGTCTGAAAACCAAAGGGTCACCAGTTCAATTCCCAGTCAGAGCACATGCCTGGGTTGCAGGTCAGGTCCCCAGTTGGGGGTGTGCAACAGGCAACCAATCAGTGCATCTCTCACACGTCGATGTTTCTCTCCCTTTTTCCCCCCCCCCCCCCCCCCCCGAAAATAAATAGTAAAATTGGGGGGGGGGGAGAATTAGGTTGTTAGCTTTGGTTGGAACTTAGTTTCCATGTGCCAAAGACAACAATGAGCACAGTGCTTGGGTACAAAGTAACCTCAGAATAGTGGAAAAGAAGGACCACTGGTTCAGACCACCAGAAGCAGGCCAGAGGATGGTTGAAGAACTGGCCACCAGAAACATACTGCTCACACACTACTACCTGTGCTGGACTGCTTTCTTGATGTGTTGACAGCAGAGTATGCTCCCTCATCAGAATGAAGAACTTTAAAAACTGCTGCTTCAGTGACATTCTTTAGGTGGCACAAGGCAGACCTTCTTTACTAACTCTGAACCCTTAATTTGCCAGAGAATTTAAAAAGGTAAAAATGAAAATGGCATTGTACCATTCTGCCTCATGAGAGAGTACTAGGAAATAATGTCTTCTCAGTTGTATGACCTTTCTAATAATGAAAAAGAACCAGGGCCTGCTAGGGACAAACACTCAAACCAGTAAAGAAGGACAGAGAAATGTAGACTAAGCCTCTTCATTCGCTGTCCTCCTTTAAACTTGCTAAAACCAGGATTAATGAATGCAGACATAAAAATTCTATTGTGGGTGAGCAGCAGAGATGGATATACTTAGCAGTCAAGGCAGATGTGGTGCTCCCATTCTCAATTTAGCTCTACATCCCTCCCAAAAACAAATGGTGGCATTTCAATATTTAGGCGATGACTCTAAAACTGCATCTCTGAAGGCTCCCAAATTTCACAGCCCTTCTTTCCACATTTATCATTAGAGTTGCCTTACCTCAGTAATTTCACTTCACTCAAGTTCAGTTAACAACACAGGGACTTTGAAAAAAAGAAGTTATGTTCAGCCTGTAAAGAGGTAAATGAATGAACTCCTAAATGTGTGGACTTATTAAAAACAAACAAACAAAAAACCGAAAGGCAGCACATTATGGTATAAAAGCCTCAATGTTCTAGCCTGTGTAACCATGGCTGACATTTGTCCTGCATTTAACCAAGGAAGGCAGAAATTCACCATCCAAAATTTAAAACTATAATTGCAGTGAATTACTTTTCTATTTTGTCAGGGACCTTGCCTCACGTGATGTACTGCTTCAGAGGCAGAAGTGGCAGGAGCTCTCTTCCATCCTAGTAGGGAAGGAAGCAAAAACAAGCTGCAAGTGAGAGGGGGCTGTGCAACTGGATACACAGTTCACCAAGTCCTGATTCTGCCACACAGGCAGAGGATGATAGCCAAAGCTGGGACTGGCTAAGTAACTGGTAAGTCTGTCCTAGTTTCTCCTGTGTGCACTGGAGCTGGTCGCATGCCTCCTCCTACAGAAAGATACCTGGATCAAAGAGTAAATTTGTGAAGTCAATTAACTGAATTAGATTTTTTTAGTTCAAGAATTTCTTTGAAAAGGAATCAACAAATTTTTAAAAATTCCCACTAGTTGTTATGTTTTTATTATTCAGTGAAAATACATGGCTTTTAATTACATCTCTATTTCAATGAGAATCACATCTATAATAAGAGAGTACTTAAATGTGGCAGACTTCAATGAGTAGCCTGGCACTGCTCAGAGTATGAAACGATGTGCACTCCTGACAGTAATTTTCACCAAGACAAACAGGGAAGTACTTATTCAGAGTAATGTTTTAAAATCCATTTTACAATATACAAAGCAACACTACTTTAAAAACCTACAAGATGGAAATGTTATTACATGAAGGAGAATGCTTTTCTTTAGGCAGCTCGCAAGACTTATCTCAGTATAATTAAATCCAACATGCTTATGGGGGCGGGTAAAATGCAGAAATTAATCACAAGTCACTCAATTTTAGAAAAGGGTTACAAAGTTAAATGATGATAAAAACAATTATGGGTATACAAAGTGCAGGTGTTAAATTAAAACGTAGGATTAAAAGTTATTAAGAAAAAATGCTCATAAGTTGTTTTTAATTTCCAAATCAGAAACACATTCCAGGCTTTCCCCATAAAGGATGCATTAGAAATAGAGAATTGACAGGAAGGATTATAACCAAGGGCTCACTGTAAAAGAAGGCCTTAACTTTCCCTCAGCCCTTGTTTTACCACTTGTCCTCATTATGAATATACATTCGTGGGTCCCTCTTCCTTCTTTGGTTGTCTGTCTCAGTTTTCTTTGCTTTGAATATTCTATACTTCTTTTCTAAGGGCAGTAATTCAAAGCATAATTATATCAAAGCAGGTAGATGCAATCAGTCTGCTATAACATTAAGAACCCAAATCATAAAAAATGATAGTTAGATAAGAGGAACCCTCAAAAATAGCACACCCTGCATTTAGAATGTCTAAATAGCATAAGCCAGGGCTGTCAAACTCATTTTCACTGGGGGCCACATCAGCCTAACGTTGCCTTCAAAGGGCTGAAATAATTAGGACTGTATAAATGTAACTAAACCTTAACTGTTAAGGTGCTGAAACTACATTCAGCCCCTTGAAGGCAAATGCTAGGCTGATGTGGCCCCTGGTGAAAATGAGTTTGACACCCCTGGTATAAACAATTTAAAAACTGAATTAAGAGAGAGAAATGCTAGAAACCACAGCCTTTGTTTTGTCAAAAATGAAAGAGCAAAGAAAAGCAGAGTTAAGCAAGGAAATAAAAACAACAACCCAAGTGGCATGTGGCTGTCCATCTTGATGTAACCAGGGAGTTCAATGACAGGTGAAGTGGTTTTATACCTCCACCCAGATAATCTAAATGTGTTTGTTTTAAAGGGTAAAATGTGAGGTCTAGTTAGATGAACTTAAGAGAAAATTAGAGCCTACAACTAAATTATAAAAGAAACTCTGTGTCATTAAAAATCACCAGCAGTCTATATAAGGAAAAGTGAAAATCTAAGTAAATCATAACCTCAGACAGTTAAGTGAACTGTATGTTCACCTGTGCCACAGCTTCTGGCAGCTAGAAGATATAAGGAAGGTAGAAAAGAAGTAACTGACACAACTTCCAACCAGAATAATTTAACTCAAAATGTTTATGGACTTAAATTCCAGTTCATAATTTGAGTACTTCTACTATAATTAGTGGGTCTCCCAGAGTTCCCAATCCAGTGCCTTGCACCTGCAGAAATACACTGACCTAAATTGGTAATTATCTCCCTGGCATCTCACTTTGTAGGAGGTTTTTTACAAAAATGTGACAAGTATAATTTAAAGCAAACCAGAAAATTTTGTGAGTTTCCAATAAGAGTCCAGGCAGTGAAAAAATATCTGGGGAAGGAGAGTGTTAAAGTAAAGAATAAAAAATGTTGTAGCCCTGGCTGGTGTAGCTAAGTGGATTAAGCGCCAGCCTGGGAACCAAAGGGTCACTGGTTCGATTTCCAGTCAAGGGCTCATGCCTGCATTGCAGGCCAGGTCCCCAGTAAGGAACACACAAGAGGCAACCACACATTGATGTTTCTTTCCCTTTCTTTCTCCCTCCATTCCCCTCTCTCTAAAAATAAATAAATAAATTGTTTTTAAAAAATTATTTTAAAAATATTGTAGGTAATTTTTTATTTCACATCTAAACTCACTGCAAGACAAAAAGTATTAAGTTTAGTGATTGTTCTATGCAAGTTAGTTTGCCTGTAAAATTATCATATATGGTATACTGAGAGGACATGACAAGGTGAAAAGGAGGAAAAGTAATGCCTTTTTTTTTAAAATCTAAAAGGTTTTCCATTTCTTCCCCCATTCTTAATCACCACTGTCTCCCCAGTCCCCAATCAGCAAAAAGATAAGGACCAAAAGAAAACACCTCTTCCCTGCTTAGCACTCTAAGCCAAAGTGTAATCTCAGAGCCTCTCTGGAAGTGTCTGGGACTAAACTTAACCTAATGAACTGCCCAGTCAAATTGGGACCACTCTTCAAATCAGGTCACATTTTCAGATACCAAACTAGTTCTGGAACTTAAGTATAATTCTGTATTTAAACTCCAGTGCTGGTTTAAAAAATCCGCATGCTGGACAAATCCTGGTTCCAGGAAGGCAACATTATCTTTATAAAAACCATTAAGTCCTGTCCTCACCCTTCTAGTTTACCTGGTCTCCCAGTTTTTAAGCGAATAGGAAAGAAAGTTACCTGGGTAGTTGATGTGCGGAGTACTGCTCGTCCCACCCCTCTCTCCCTCCCTTTCCTCCTCCCCCTCTTGTTCCCTCCCCCTTCCACAGCAATTAGAACTAGTGAACAGCTAGTTCAATTGGGAGATAAACCTGCCTTGGAAAATTTTACTTAAGGAGAGAGTTGAGAAACAGCTAGAAAGTATTTCTAGCTTCCTAGGAACAAGAAATTATATCCCATAATGTGGAAAACAGCCATCATCTTTCTGAAGGCAATTTTTTCATATCTGCACAACAGGCCTCATGCAAAAAGGTTAAAAAGATGCCCATGGAGCACACCCATCCAGCAGTTAGCCCGTACCTGTAGCTTTACACCTCCCTCTCTGGACTATGTCTTCACTCTAAAAAACCAAGGAAAGAAAAATAAGTGGGCCATGCCTACACTTCTCATAATTCCAGATATGTATCTTCTTTCCAAAGAAAAGCCCCCTTTGTCACCACGGCTAGTGATAATTTTTTTAACAGAACCCTTCCCTCTCCCATTTTTAGAGTTCACAATACCTTAAAGATAAATTGCATTTAACATCTTAAAGCTAATTTTAAACTCCATTAACTTAAAAATTAGGGAATTACAGTACTAAAAGATTTAATGGAGGCTTGCGCCAAAATGTCATGACAAATTGTAAAACAATGATTAGGATTTACAAGGTTGAATTTCAATACCTAAGTCACCCAAACAATCATTTTTAGTGTCTGCTCTTGGATGGGAAACTACAATAAAGCTAAAAACTGCGTAATACTTTTTGCAATTAAGGATCATGTTATTAATGTGGAGAGGCCACTTTATATTCCCCAAAGCAACCTTCCTGAATAGGTGCCATGCATAAAACTCTTAGAAGACAACCAAGTTCCTGCCTATGTAAATGTATCTCACTGGCCCTGTAAAAGCAGGGTGGTGGCAAACCACTGAAACTCCCCCCCAAAAAATCAGAAGGAAGTTAATTGAAGGTAAAAGCCAAGAGAGGAACCACAAAACCAATTTGTTTTATTTTTAAACATTATCAAACCATCTTGCAACTAAAGATTGATTCTGTAAAGCTGCCCAAATCCTTACAAACGTCATCCACAACTCCTTCAGCTACACCCAGAGAATGGCTCAAAGTCACCAAGAATGAGCTCTACATTGGAAAGTGTGAAAGAACCCTGAAAGTCAAAGCCAGAATCAGAACCGTGAGATACTACACTCTACCTATCCTCTCTGAAGACAAAGATGTTACTTGATAACACGCATAAAATCGGTGCTTAAGTACTTAATTTGACTTCTCGAATGGACCAAATTGCTTTTCAGTTTTGCTGAAGTAGTGCTTGCAAAAAGCAATCACTTGAAGGCAGAGACTATTCTAATAAAAAAACTTCTAGAAGCATTTACTTAGACCCGCCTATAACATCAAAAGTTGTTAAGAAACAGGAATTTAGCCCCAGGTGGTGTAGCTCAGTGGACTGAGCGTGGACTGGGAACCAAAGGGTCACCCGTTTGATTCCCAGTCAGGGCACATGCCTGGGTTGCAGGCCAGGCCTCCAGTGGGGGGGCACATGAGAGGCAACGACACATTGATGTTTCTCCCCCTTTCTCCTTCCCTTCCCTTCTCTCTAAAAATAAATAAAATCTTAAAAAAAAAACCCAGGAATTTACATTTACTGAATTCACAATACCTTATACAATCCTATAATGTTATCACCATTTACAGTGGGAACCACTCTGAGGATTTAGATACTAAAACATTCTGCATGAAGGATTCTAACCCCAAAGCCTATGGTCTGTCTTGAGAAATGTAACCATCTAGGAGGTACAAGCTTTTATTGAAACAGCAGTGGAGCAGTGGTTACCTTGGAGGGTATAGAGCAAGCTACCTTTCTACTTGTTAGTTTTATTTTGGAAAGCGGAAAGGGCAAAGAAAAGACCGGGAGTCATATTTCCCTCCCCCAGTGTTTCATGAAACATGCATGAACAGCTGAGAAACACTGCTGCTGTGTGACCCTGTGAGCCCAGACTCAGGTAGCATGATACCTGGGGAATCTCTGGGGTATAGAGAGCAAAAGGGAAGCCTGGGGTTGTTAAGAAGGGTCAGTGTGTGAAAGGGTGAGAGATACATGTCTAGATCCGAGAGAACACAGCAGCCCTAATGGGGCTAAGGGACACTCCAACTGCCCAGTCAAGAGATAAAAAATGAATTCTTTAAAACAAACAAACAGGTAAGTAGGATATTAATTACCATACTCCTAAGTTACCCAAAGACTTTTAAAAGGAAAACTCAAACACACAAAAAGGGATCACCCTGTCTTCCTCCATCCACACAGGCCTCCGTCACTTGGAGGGGGCAGTGGGAAGCCTAATACACAAGAAGCTATTTCCTTTAAAAGCTTTGTTTTCCCAGTTTTGCTTTTCTACATTCTGTTGCCTAGTCTGTAGGAAAATAGAAATGCTTTAAGGAGAAGGGAAAGCTAAATGGAAACTAAAGCTTGAAATTTGAGTTTTTTACACCTTTTATTTCTGAGGAACCAAACAAAATCCATTAAGCTCTATGAGGAAGTCTGTAGCTCCTTGGAGCTCTGCAAAAGTCTTTTTCTATGAACATTACCTCTACCTTTCTCAACCACCATGAAGGAAGGTATAAAAGAGGTTTCAAAGAGAGGTGAAAAGTATTAAGGGGGGAAAAGAACACCAAAAAGGTGAGGCGGGGGTTGGGGGGCAACAAAGGAGAGAAGGAGGAAGGGCAAGCCAGCTGAGGTAAGCAAACAGTATTAATTTCTCCAAATATGACCTCCTTTGAAGTTTTTTTTTAAAGATTGTATTTATTTATTTTTAGAAGGGAAGGGAGGGAGAGAAACATCAATGTGTGAGAGAAACACTGATCAGTTGCCTCTCCCGCACCCCCTCCTTGGGACCCAGACCAACAGGGAATTGAAAGGAATTCCCAGGGACCCTTTGGTTTGCAGCCTGTGGCACTCAAGTCACTGAGCCACACCAGCCAGGGCTCCTCTGAAGTTTTAAAATTGTATTTGGCAAGTAAATAGTAGCAGGGACTCTAAAAGGCAAGCTACCTATCTCATGATTTCCCCAAGGAAAGATAACCTGGGAAGAATTTATATGTGGCTTTGGAATATATCTTGGAACTTATATATGATCTTGACATGCTTCAAGGGTGTAAGAGTGAATGAACAACATCGCCTCTTGCAATTGATACAAAAGCTCTCAGATCTATGTCTTCCTTGTGTGGGCAAGGTAATAAACCTTTTCCATTCCTCAGTTTTCTGCTGGCCTATGGAGCCTGTATGTTGAGTAAATGACAAAACACTTCCTTCCAAGGAAGATGGCCAATGACTCACTGAATCAGCAGCTCTTACACAGTATGCACTGAATTACAAACTCCAAATACAGGGGCTGGTAGCAGGCACAGTAATGCTCAATGACCTACATAAGGCCTGAACCCAAGTTTGGCCTCATTAGCAAGAGTCACTAACTCTTTTTTTTTAATTGAGGTAACACTGGTTAACAACTTGTGTGCTCACCACTGAAAGTCTGGTTTCCAATACATCACCATATATTTATTCGACATCCTTTACCCATTTGCACCCCCCTCACTTCTCCCCCTCTGGTAAACACTATTCTGTTAAGACTCACTAACTCTTACTAACAAGTGTTAGTGAAGTGCTCTCAATACCTTGAAAAACTTTGTTGATATAAAGCTGGGAGCTAATGAAGAATTGAACAACTATCCAGATTAGAGGTTGTCAAATGTTTTTAAGATCAGAAATGTTTTCCCCTAAACACAAAAGTCAAGCTGTTGAGGTTGAAACAGAGGAGGGCAAGGCAGAGAGAGCCCAGCTACAATACCTCTTCTGGTCCTCCAGTTTAACCCTAACCCTAAGTCTCCTGGGAAATATGACAACAGGTCTGGGTAATTCAGAACAACAGATAATCCATTGATTTTATATTCTGCTTTGAGACAAATGGTTTTTTGAACAGCAGATTTTTTTATCTTTAGCAGTCTGATTACTACAAACCAAGGAACTTAAAATGCCATCAATGCACAATAAATATGTACATTCTCAAATTAATGGAATACAGTACTTAAAGTCTGTAAACCTTAACATGTGAAAGTGGGGACAAAAGTCTAGACATTTACAAAGTCGTAATTATATGAGCTAACATTTTCTGAGCATTTACTATATGCCACACAGTATCTTGGATGCTTTATATTTAATCCTCATACCTTTTCTAGCCTTATTTACAGATGACAAAAGGCACAAAGTAATTAAGTTAACTCTCGAATCACATCGATCCAGGTAACGAAGAAGCCAGACACTTCAAACCTTAGGTGAAAGGTGGACTGAGGTTAAAAACTGTGTACAAGGAAGGTCATGTTCACAACCACAGAAGACTGTTTAAATGCTGAAGGCCATAAAGTTGAATCTGACCATTTTTATCATGCAAATTTTTAAGTAGCTAAATGTCCAAAGTCTCAACAGTCACAGGAGAGATACAATTAAGGGTAGTGAAAACTTCCTGTTGCTACTCAGTGGACTTGTGACTCTAAGCAAGTTAATTAACATCTCTCTAAGTGTCAGTTTCCTCACCTATAAAAGAAGACTTAAGTACAAACCTCAAAAGAAACCAGATAAATACCCAGAATTCAATCAAGCCACAGTACAAACTTCTAACTGGAAGAGGAAAGAGACAAATGATAGAAATGACTTGGGGAAATTGTGCTGTTTTTAAAAATGTCTGTTACCTTTTAGAACACTTGCAATGTCCTTCTTTTTGTCCTACTTTATAGCCAGCTGGTTCATAAATGTGAGCATCCTCAAATTAATGGACTACGGTATGGAAATACGGACTTAATGGACTTAGGGTTAGGGTTAAACTCGAAGGCACACAGAGGCACACAGCTGGGCTCTGCCTTGCCCTCATGTTTCAACCTCAACAGCTTGACTTTTGTGTTTAGGGAGAAACATTGCTGCTCTTAAAAACATTTGACAACCTCTAATCTAATAGGAAGGAAGCCTGTGCATACTGCTTAGGAAAACTGCTTGTCCTCCAGCTCCCATACCCTACAAATCCAAGTGACCAGATAAAAGGATCAACTGTGAAGCCTACGGGACTAGGCAGGCTCATATCCATGCAAAACTTCACCAGGGTATGGGTGCTAAAATCCAGTAGCGTTTGACTGGGGGCGCCAATCTACCTATCTTCCTTGGGAACCTGTGGCAGGGAAATAACAGTTGCCATCAGATTCTAATCTAGGATTGGGCAGACATATTACAACGAACAGGGTAGAATCTAACGTTCTAAGGCTAGTCTATTAAATGAAATAAAATGTGTAAGAGCACTCAGCAACATAGGTGGACCCAAGACTAAATGACCACAGAAAAACAATTGTTTTGCTTATCTGTAAAATGGGGATGATTAGGTGAATTAAACAGATAACACTGAGGCTCACAGTAAATTCCCTTCTAGTCCCATCATTCCTAGAGCATCACCTTCCCACTCTAATAAATTACTCTATGTTGAACACTCTGGGTCCTGTACTGCCCCAAGCTTCCTTCTGACCTATCCTGGTCGGAAAGGATATAGCTTAACACTTCCTCTGTGAGGTGCACAAAAATCTTCTTTTTCCCTTGTGACTCCTGCTCTGTGACTACTATGTCCATGATTCAGGCTTAAATTTAGGGCTTCTGACTCTTTACAGACTGAGTCATCTATGTGTGTCCTCTCTCTGACCCTGGTAGAAGAGTTTTATAAACAGATCTCAATCTCATCTCCTCCTCCACTGGTTGGTATGCTCTTTCTTTCTTCAGTGGCAACAATTTTTTTCCCAGCCTAAAAAAAAAGCCTATGGTAAAAAAATATATAAAATTTACCATCTTAAACCAATTATTTTTTAATCCTCACCAAAGGATACGTTTATTAATTGAGAGAGGAAGGGAGCGAGAGGGAGAGAAACAGAGAAACATCAATAGGTTGCTTCTCTCCTGCCCCCATCCCCAGATCAAACCCAGACCTAGGTACATGTCCTGACCAGGAACTGAATCCTGCAACCTTTTGGTGCACAGGATGACACTCCAACCAACTTAGCCACCTGGCCAGGGCTACCATCTTAACCATTTTTAACCCAGTTCAGCACGTTAATATTGTTATGCAATGTGGCAACAATTTTAAAACTTCTCCTTTTTCTTCCAATCCTCAATCTGGGACCTTCAGAACTCTTCAAAGTCCATAGACAAGATTTGGGGAAAGGGAGGTAAGTAGGTCTATGAACCCTATGATATAGATTTTTTTTTTTTTTGCTTAACTGTGTGAAAATGGACATGATGATTTCCTGAAGAGAGAATCCCAAGTTTTCATTAGATTCTCTAACCACTGCTAGAATGCTCCCCACCTGCCTGGCTTGTGCTTTGACTCTCTACTACAAAGTAACAAAACAAAACAATATGTTAGATAAAGGCCAAATCTGATGTCATTAGTATGATCTTGAGTGAGTCCCTTTTTTCTGGGCCTCAGCTCCCTCATCTATAAAAGCAGAGGACAGGACTGATTAATCCAGACTATCACTAAAAGTCATTTAAAGGCATAATCTTATTTCCTCCAAACTGATTTTAAACTGCTATCACATATGGGACACACCTAGGAAAAACTATGTGTAAACCTTATTTCTAATTTTTTGTTAATAAAATACTGGGTTGGCCAAAAAGTCCATTTAGTTTTTTTTTAACCATAAAATAAGACTTTTTTTTCCACCAATAACTTTATTGATTTGGATATTTTGAGTATGTCAGCCATCTCCTACGTGTTATAACATTGTCTTCAATAAATATCTTGATTTGATCACTATCAACTTTAACTGGCCTACCCAACTGTGAAGTGTTGTCCCGCAAGAAATCTCCAGCATAAAACTTCACAAACAACTTCTGACACGTTCAATCAGTCACATCACCTTCATACGCTGCACAAAACATTTTCTGCATTTCAGTTGAGCTTTTACCTTTCTTGAAATAATAAGGCACGATATGCCAGAATGTTGCATATTTTCTCCCATCTTCAATTATTAAAATGGCTACACAAGAATTCACCAGTTTAAAGTTTTTTTTAAATGCATGCTGGTTTGACAGGTGTCACAATTCAATGTAACGAAATCATTTCAAATGAAGTTAAAGACCCCCTACTAGAGCCAAGTAGGGAAAAATACCAAAGGAACTTTTTGGCCAACCCAATATATTTCAAATGTTACCATTTTGTGAACAAGCAACAAGTCCCTTCTCCTGCACATATCCAACCTTCAACTGTTGAACTGGAATTCTCCAGTTTATCTACTATAATTAATTTTACATTAACACTTAAATTAAAACATCTACACATAATTATCTGTAAGAAACGTCCCCCACCTTTCAGTTGTGGGTATTTGGGTAAAAGCAACATTATGAACAGCGCCCCCCCATTTCTAAAATAGAGGTGAATTGCCCTGGCTGGTGTAGCTCAGTGGATGGAGCATGGGCCTGTGAAGCAAAGGGTCGTGGGTTCGATTCCCAGTCAGAGCACATGCCTGGGTTGCAGGACAGGTCCTCAGTAGAGGACACATGAGAGGCAACCACACACTGGTGTTTCTCTCCCACTCTTTCTTCTTCCTTTCCCCTCTCTAAAAATAAATAAATAAATAAAACATATTAAAATAGAAGTAAATTGTTTATTCCTTTAATTTTTCTACTTCCCCCACTAAAAAAATTTACTTAATTATTCATTTTTACATAAAACCACAGGTTGGTTTAATTCCTACCTGGCTTTTTTCCATGTATATATTAAGATTCATGCACACTCAAACATGCATTAACTATTATCAAATTAAATATTATACTGTACAATACTATTGCATAACCTACCCTTTTCACTTAACAATTAAAGACATTTTTCTTGTGAACAGCTCATATTTAAGAATCAGTCAGAACTGGCCTGATTGCACCAATAGCATCCTTCCTATTATGTCACAACCGATAAATAGAACAACGCCTACTTTACAAGGGCAACATAATTATCAAATCTGCTGAAATTGCTACAAAAAAGTAGTAAAGTTGGAGGAGGGTAGGTGAGTTGGCTCTTTGTTCCTTCTTTTCCCTGAGCTGCTATCCCATCTCCTGCTCAGTTACGATCCTTCCATGTGACTATATACGCACCTATACAGCAGACCATCTCACCAGACGGGAATCCTATTTTGGAGGTGCTCAGGTGAGGCAGAAAGGGATTGTAAAATCCTTAAAAAAAAAACACACACACACACAAAAAAAAACACAACTCTTTTCCTACTTCCTTCCAAAATGCCTATACTCTCAAAACAAGTAATTCTCAAATCCCCACAAGGTACCATCTTTTGGCATGTATATAATGTGCTCCTGTATATAATGTGCATCCACATTTTAGTGCTAATTCCCATGTATAATTTGCATCACCCATGACAAACTGGGAAATAGTACTACCCACTTATAATGTGCCCTCTTATTTTCCCAAAAAAATTTTGGGCAAAAAAAAGTGCTCATTATACATGGTGAAATACTTATTCCCTCTCTCCTCCTCCTATAGCTCTCTACTGGCTGTTGGGAGTGAAATGTAGGAATCTCATTCTGTTTTAGCTCCTGTTTCCTTGGCAGCACTGTCAGAACTGGGCAACATATTGCTCGATGTAACAGCAGTAATTTATATGTTAGTTAAGTTAACGTGCCGTTTTCTATGGGGAGAATTGCTAACTCTATGTATTTTTCTAGTTTGAATCCAGTGTTCAGGCATATCAATGTTAAATACTTGACTAGTGGTTTCTACCTTCAAAGACACAGGGACTCATGCACAGAAGTCAGAAGCAGCAAAGGCTCCCCATTGTGCAGAAGAAGTGGAGGCTCTAAAGACACAGAAGGGGCCTACTACCTACAGGGACTGAAACACCAGACAAAGCACCAAACTCAAGGGCTCATTCTACTTTCCCATAATATTCATGTATCACTTGCTCAAATTTGACATGTTCTAAGGCCACCAGTTCCGATTTAGTCTCAATGCCCTGCCATAAGGCCAAATCTGTCTCATCCAGTGAGTCACTACTGCTCCTCTCCAACTGCATTTTGATTTCAGCCCACTTGTGCAGCTCATCAGGGCTGCACCATATGTTAGTACCATGTAGGCAGAATGTGACTAATTTTTTTCTGAAACACTGTCAAGTTACTTTTAAAATTACTTTATAATCTTGATATCTCTGAAGAGTCATTTCTATAATACATAACCTGGGAACGACTATAATTATTTCTCTGAGCGATCAAAGGAGATTATTTAGCATTTTCATTCCCAGTTTTCAGAACTAAAGTGAATAGAGCAAGTTAAGTGACCTAGGCTCTACAACCAGTTGGTGACACTTATACTTTCTAAAGTCATGGCATTCTATTTGATAAAATAAGTCCATTTGTAAAGTGCTTTTTTTGGATGAGGAACTCAAAATATTACTTTAATTTTTTGAGGTGGTGCTTAAACTGTAGGTATAACTATTCAGAATTTAAAAGCTGATTATGATGACCAAATGGTTTCATAGTCATCTGAATAGTTTTAAGAATAAAAGATCCAATGAGTCAGGGACCACAAATGTTCTTCTAATTGGTAGAGATCATAAATGGGTGAAACTAACATTCTGAGAGAGAGAGAGAGAGAGAGAGAGAGAGAGAGAAAGTAACATTTTGAGTGAGTGAGGCAGGGAGAGGTATCTATCTTGTAGATTCAACTACCATCACCAATTCCCTTAAAATAAAAATAAAATTTAAAAAAAATTTTAAAGGACTGCTCCTGCCTACTCTAGGCAACTTCTCCTCTGACAGTAACCATTGCTAGCTTTAATAACAAAGCTTATTTCAAGAAGGTTTCTTAAATCTTCCATTTCGGGTCATGTGTTCATTCTACTAATTGTTTGGGATGGTAGTTTGACATCGTATTGAGACCTTTCTGATCACTAATAATATTCTTCAATGGATAATATAAGTTGCAAAATATTTTTAAAAGGTCTTAAAGTATCTTATCAGTACTGACAACTACCCATGCCCTTTGATTCCAGCAATTCCAGTTTTAGAAATATACACTAGTATGCAAGGGGGGGCTTTGTAAGACCACTATTCAGAATAGCAAAAACTGGAAACATGTACGCCCATCATTTGGGTGCTGGTTAAATAAATTATAGTATAGCGATACAGCAAAACACTCTACAGCTATTAAAGAGTAAGGCAGTTCCAACCTCTACCAAGGATTGATAAGATACACTTACATAATTAGAAAGGAACTGCACATGGCTTGCATATAAACAGGAGATCTTTGGAAGGGTAAACAAAAAACCGCTAACAAGGTTGCAAATCTGGAACACTGGATGAATTGTTTACAGAATGGTATTACCTATTCTATAGAAAGTTTTTAGAAGAAAATTCCTCAAACTATGAGGGACAAAGTAAAGAAAATTCCCAATTCATACTGTTCCAAAACAAGTACTTTTTTTTGTATTTTTCCCCCTGCTTTGCCTGAAACTTCTGTGTAGAAACAGCCATTGTCCAGATGAACCAGCAGCATACCACATGTGAGCCAGGTAATTATACTGTATCATTTGAAATTACCCCAGCAACTCAACTAATGTTCATGCAGCTTAGACTACAAATCTTCAGACTGGCCTATTTACAAAGTTTGGAGACATTTTCAATCACTCAGCTGTATTTCCATGTGTACATTTCCTTCAATCAACCTTTTTTGCCAGGCAGAGTGTACCATTAGCTGAACTCCACTAAGGAAGACAGGGATGGGGTGAGATAAGATGTCAAAACAAGTTCTATAAATACAGCTTTTGGCCTAGTACCTCAAAAAGGATCAAAACAGCTTCAAGCTTGAACAGAAAAATCCTACAGTCCTGCAATATCTTACTTGAAGGCTCTAGAGAACAGAAGAAGCCAGGCATCTGGAATATTGTTTCTCACACTGTATATCTTGTCTCCCTCTCCCCAATCTCAGATCAAATCTCAGAGGTTAAAATCAAATTGCAGCCCTGGCTGGTGTAGCTCAGTGGATTGAGCATGGGCCTGTGAAGCAAAAGGTCACCAGTTCGATTCCCAGTCAGGGTACATGCCTGGGTTGCAGGCCAGGTCCCCAGTAGGGGACACATGAGAGGCAACCACACATTGATGTTTCTCTCCCACTCTTTCTCCTTCCCATCCCCTCTCTAAAAATAAATAAATAAAATATTTTTTTTAAAAAGATCAAATTGCAGGTATCATTTCCAGGTCAGCATACCCCCCACCTCTTGCCTTATCTCACCCCTCAACACCACCCACCCAGCTCATCCTTTCATTGAGCTTACT
>PVKM010026869.1:0-19095 GCA_004027735.1 Carollia perspicillata | reverse complement strand
ACCGTGCACTAGTCCCCAGGGCTTCAGCTTGCCTTGCTTGGTGCTCTCGGGTCGCCCAAGGGCACCTCCCCCATCTCGCACAGCAACTGGACTCCAACAGGATTCTTGAGCCCATCCTAACCGCCCAGCCCTCCGTGAGCTCCCTCTCTTCCGTGTTCCAGCTGACACAGGCTGCCTTGTTTTTCCATTCGCGCGACACACCAAGTTGCCCTGGCCTCGCCTCTCCTTTCACGGATGGAGACAGATGGTGGACCTGCCTGCGGCCTGTGCGTAGGGCCCAGCTCAGCCCCATCGTGCCCCCATGCTCATCCATTCATGTGGCAGACTCCAGCCAGCAGAGTCCGCCTGTTGTTGTGGCTGACGACGAGAATAAATGCCCAGGAGACAGCAGTCCTGTGGAGAAAAAGGGGACGGCATGGCTACTCTCTCAAGTGGAGAGTGCCTATGAATGCCTCGGCCACTCCCTCAAGAGGAGAGCGCCTGGACCCTTGCCTAGACAGGCTTTTCCTCGGGTCTTACATCAGAGAGGTCTTACATTTATTATCTATTACATAGAATATTATTGTCTACATTTTAGGTACAATCAAGGAAATGAAAATAACATGCAGAGGGGAATGGCGATGAGCTGGTTAGCTCTGTCTTTGGGAAAGTTTATACAGGCTAAGGATATTACCTTGAAGATAGACCATACACATTTGTTGTTTTAGACCAGGATGATGGAGTTTTAGCAAGAGCAAGCCGTAACAGTCTGTATGCATGAAGATCTGGCTCCTGCCCACCACTTTGCTTCTGTAGGGTTTCCATACAGAGCTGAGTCACATTTGCTAGACTAAAACAAACCGGTCCCCTACACATTCATACCCTCCAGAACTATCTACCTTGGGCTTTGTGCTGGAAACTGGGGGTAGGGCAATGAGCTGAGCAAATGCAGAACTTGCTCTGGTACAAAATGATAATAAAGCAGTTATCCGAGAAGTAGTAGAGAATTCTAACTTGTGATACAGGCAACAAAGAAAAAAATTAAAGAACTGTCTGGGGATCCATACATATCCTGCCCCCTCAACATTGACTTGAAACTGAGAACTTTTCATAACTTTGCCCTTCTTTCTAATGATCATTTTACTTGGCACATCATAAGCTCCTGCCTCTAAGCACAAAATCCCCAGATTATCTAGTAGGAAAAGACCAATGGGCCTTCCTCATTTTCCTTGGCCTTGGCAGAGAGACAGCTCATTCTGTGGCACAGAATCCCCGGGTCCAGGCTCCGAGGCGCTCTGGGTTTGGCTCTGGCCTCTGCTTTGCAGCTGAGCCTCAGGGAGGGAGCAGCTCATTGGAAGTCCAATGAGGCCTCAGGAAGAGAGCAGCATTCAGATTCTCTTTGACCAACTTTTTTTTGCCAAACAAACACAGTGGCTGGGTTTTTTAAAAACCCCAAACTAAGAGAGTGGTGAAAAAACTAAGCTTGGAGATGGTGCAACCAGAATGTAATACCTAAGATCCATGTCTGGGCCCTGACCTGTGCAAAAATCCAGTGAATTGTTCACTCTAAATCTGAATGGAGTTTTCCAGGTGCTCTCAGGGGATTGTGGGATTTTTTTTTTTCCTATTCCAATCAGATCACTCTCTAGAGGGATTTTGGAAAAGCTTGGCAATGTTCCTCCTTTCTTTCTTAGAATAGAGACAGTGCACTTTCTCTCACCTTTAAGTCTAACTTGCCATCCACTTATTCATTCAGGTTGCTTTTCTGGGGACTGTAATGACCGTGTGTGCCGGCCACAGCCAACTCTCCTCTAAAAGGCTGGTCCGGCCGATGCTGGAAAAGGCTCATTTCCCACACAGCCTGTCTGCTCGCAGTGGTTCAAGGTGGGTTGGGCCTCTGAGCTCTCTGCAGCCTTCCCCGCACCCACCCCCGGGGAAGCAGAGGGTCTGAATCACTGGGCTTTGGTATCACCTGCTTCCTAGCGCTGCCACTGTTGACCCTTCTGAGCCCCGGCTCCAGATATGTTGTCCTCATCTGGGATACTTGCTGCTTCCCTGGCCCTAGCTGCCTGTGCTGGGCTTTACTTCCTCTGCTCCTGTTTGTAGCACAGTGTGCTGCCTGTCAGGCAGGTTGAACTCCTGGTCATGGCTGTGGGATGTACCTAAGAGAACCTGGCCTTTGAATTCAGGCACACTTGGGTTCCAGTCCCAGCAACTGCATGACCAACTGAACCCCACTGTGTCCATCTGCAAATTATAGTGTTCCATAAAGTTAGAAAATGGAGAAAGAATAACTTTATTATTTTGCAGATTGAAGATGTCCTTAATGACATGATATATATTCAACTGAATTTCTAGATGTAATGGACAATCTATAGTGATGAATCCTACCAGTCCCACAGAACTATCCTGAGGATTAAAGGGGGCAGTATATGCAAAGCACCTGAATTCCTGCCAGGCCCTTAGAAAAGGTGCAATAAATATTTCATTCCCTTCTTCTCTAGCCCAAACTGGTCTTTTCCCCACCCACACCATTATAACACGTGCCGCATCACAACTGCCTATTAAATGCCTTCTAGCCCCGTGCTAGGTGGTCTTAGCCACTGTACTTTCTGTCTTTCTTTGCAACTGTCAATCAGAAACATCCCCTTGCTTGGAGGGGAACAAAACCAGGGCTAGCTGTTGCTATGTTCACCTTGTCTTTCGGAGTCTTGTGGTGCTCAGGTTTTTACCAAAGTATACCCTGTCAGGGGGAACTGTCTTATGCTAGAATTTGGAGGTCAAGATACTTGCTCCATAGAGGCCCAAAGTTCTGGCAACAACCTCTGCCTCATCTATTAGGAAAAGTGAATGGGTCTGTATATGACTTGGGGCCTCTGCGGAGGTTTGGTTTAGATTGCCTCCAGCTTCACAAGAAAGTACAATTTCCAAGCCCAAGAATTGATCAGCATTACCTACATCTGCAAACCTATCATTTATGTATACTGTACATTACTTTGAAAAAATATAACTCTCCTTTGTAACTAAATTTGCCTTTTGCTTGATTGTGGCTGTGGGCTGAATTAATGTGCCAAAAGGGATTGCTGGAGAGAGCCTGTTAGAAAGGTGTGGCAATAATTGCTTTCCAGAGGAAGCAACTAAACACATTCCAATCTTGGTAAAAAGTACACACCTGATGAAATATACCTGCGATTGCAACGGAAGAACAGCTCAAACTTGCTTATTTTTTAAACAACAGATACAATTTAGTTCAGCCTCCTGGACTATTTCAGTGTCTTGCATCCCAAAGACAAGATATGTGTACATCTGTGCCTAAGTTTCCCTATATGTGCATGTGCTGCCCACACTGTTCCATTTTAAATCTCTACTTTTCTCTGCTTGGGAACAAATTAAACCACCAGGTGATGGCTCTTAGGGAACATGGTAGTTATTTCATAAATATTTCTCCCACCACTGTATATGTCTAACCTTCTCAGGCCCCAGGGAGACACAGTAAAATAGCACAGGTCACACAATTTTGCCCCCAGCACTTCCACCAAAATTTCACAACCTGCTTCTTGCAAGGGAGGTTAGCATAACTCTGCGTTTCTCACGTGTGCTCCTTCCAGCACCTCTTTTGATGAATCATCTCATAGTATTAATCTTTTGGGGATCAGTTGGGAATCATTGGCTAAGAAGATAATTTGAAGAGAAAGAAAGGCCATTCCAATGTATTCTTACCACTCAACAGTTGGCAATCTTGATTGGCTCCTAGTTTTTCACTGAGGGCAAAGGAGTAGAGATTTTAAAGGGTTTGCTCAAGCTCTCCTAGGAAATTCAAGTTCTCAAGAAAACACAGTTGACCCTTGAACAATATGGGTTTGAACTGTGTGGGTCCACTTGTACATGGATTTTTTTTTCAATGAATACCCGTAGTGTTTCCAATGCACCGCTGGGAGTTCACAGATGCAGAGAGCCAACCGTATACGTTGATCTGTGTTGTTTTATATGGGGGACCAGTAACTGTGGATTTTGGTATCCATGGGAAGTCTTGGAAAAAATCTCTGCAGACACCAAGGAACAACTACGTTTTGGGGGAATCAAAAGTTCTGTGTGAATTTTCTCAACTACAGGGTCTCAGCATTGGCACCCCAACCCCATGTTGTTCAAGGGTCAGGTGTAACTCCAAGACCAAATGGCCTCCCAGAGACAGAGGCTGGAGCAACTCCTCATTTGTCCCCATACTTAGGACACACTGCTACAAAACAGTAGGTGCTCAAACACGTGTTGGACTCCTTGGTATTACATAACTCATTTACAAGAAAGCAACTCATCAGCTGTCCTTCCCCATCTGGCAGGGGTCAATCAGTCACTCACCTCTGGACCAGCTGCATAAAGTACTAAATTCTTCGCTGTCACCCAGATGTGACTCAGGGCAGGCCATGGGAACCACCAAACCTGTGCTCTTGGCCATTCCTGGAGGGACGGCCTGGGCACTGGGAGAAACTTCACCAGGAAGCCTGTGACAGAAACCTATTACCTTTCCTACCATAGTGGTAAAGTACCCGGTAGGGGCCTGCCTTCTTTCCACAGGGTTCTCCTAGATGAACTACAACGTGTTCCAACCACTCTGACTTCAGCACCGACTCTCGGGTTAACTTAAATTCCAATTCTACACTTCCCTGGGCCCAAAAATCCCAGTACAATAACTGAGGGTTAGGACTTCCCAAGGCAAACACCCATTGAATCCATTTATGCCAGTTTGCCCCCTCAGGGACAGGATCAGTGCTAAATGTCAGACTGTGAGGGGGGCGGAGGATTACCCTCTGTTTGAAGCTATTCTAATTGATAAACTAGCTGGTCCACTCAGATAAATCTAGTTGGGTTAATAAAGGCCCTTAACAGGAGGAACGTCCTCCAAATTTGAAGCCTAGGAAATGTTTCTGTTAAGGTGGTGATGAGATTTAAATTAAAAGAAAAAACATCAACCTGTGAGGATGGGGGAGGAGAGAAGTGCATTCAATGAACTGATACAGCCGTATCATATTTGTCCTCTTTCTGCGAGGCAAAGTTCCCCGAGACAAAACATCACCATTTAAGCAACAGCTACAGAATAACAATACTAAACAGTTAAATTCTAGAGCGTTTTCACTGGGCAAAGCTTTCTGCAAAGCCTTCTATATAGACTGTTTTATTTAATTCTCAGAATAATTCAGTGACGTCTGTGGTGTTTTATCTTACACTGCAGATGTGAAACGGAGAAGGCATGCAGAGATTAAGAGACCTACCAAAGATCACCTGGCTGCTAAAAAACAAAGCTGGGATTTGAACCCAAACATGTCTGAACCCAGAGTCAAAGCTCCCGAACAGTGCATTCAACGAGACATGCTACCGCTTCCTCCTGGAGCTGTGACATTCAGAAGGGACCACACCAAACTTCTAGTCTCCTTACCACACAACTAGTAATTATTATGTGCCTGCCATGTCCCAGCACTACATGGGGTGCCCTACCTTCACCCTCACTAAATTCTTCCTGTGGCACTTGGATGTGGTCCATACCTCCACGTATTATTCAGACAACTGGGGCACAGAGAGCTTGTGTCCCATGTCATCCTGCTAGGAAGTGGCAAAGCCTTACTCCACGCCCAAGCCATGTCTCACTCCACAGCCCATACCTTTCACTTCCAGGCTACCTACCTCCATATCAGAAGTTTCCATTTACAAAAGGGGGGAAACTTGAGATGCATGGAACTAGCAGCAGAGTATACTGAGAATCATGATGAACTTCCCTCTGCAAATTTCCAGAGTTCTCTCTTGGTCCCCCCAAATTTTGAAAACCAAGCAGCTGGCCCTAGGCATTCACTCAACATGCAGTCCATCGGGCTGGAACATGTTAAGAGAACATTGGTGGCAAATGTTCCTCTAATTATAAAATTCCCACTAGTCGTGTGGTGGAACATGGAGGACTTTATGTTAGTCTGGGCCTCCCTCCAGCTCATCCTAGGCTTCCTGCATGGCTTTTTTTCCACTTATAAATTGTTAGGTTTTGGAACAGGGTTAGGGGACCCCTGATGAAAGTTGAGGTATCAGGTGCTAGTTGTCTTAGCAACTAACAGATGTGGGCTCTCCCTACCTCCCTCTCCCCATCACCCATACACAATGGGTTTAAAATTCTTCTCTCCAGTTCCCACCTTAATACCAAATGGTAGCTCAGGATCCAAGCGTGAGTTCCAAGTGGATGTGTTGCAAAGTTTTGGCTAGTTTTCTAAGATTTCTTCTCCTTGCCACCCAGGCTGGCTTCATCTGCCTGCTAGAGAAGCATCAGTAACTCTCAGCAAAGCTTCGTGATAAGGTTGATCCAGCCCCCTCTCTGTCCTGTGCAGGTGCCATTCTCAAATATTTGAGTGGAACCAATAAATGCCTACTACTTCTCTTGAACATAAAGAGTCTTGAAAAAATTGAGCCACTAGAGCCTGCCACCTTAAGGAAATTAGTCCGGTCTTTGAGAAAATGAGTTTGCCCTTCTTACCACCCCCCACCCCTCCAAAAAACTGTTCATTTCTCGTGCCCATCTAAAGCCTAATAATATCTGCACCATTACTATGCCAGGAAGAAAACTGTTTCCTTCCCCAGGAAGCAGAAACACATTTTCCGACTGAACCTAGGAGAAAAAAAAATGCTAAAATTTGGACTCCCTTTTCTTAGAGTATGTCTGTAAAATAGCTGGGATCTGTCCCTGAGTTCTATGTAGTCAGCAGTTTCCCCAATAAACTCATTTATTTTTCATGTAGACTAGAGCTAGAAATTGACTTTCTCTAGTTCCATTTCTATCCCCCCTGGAAACTTCCAGATGAAGGACCCTGATGTCTAGGAGGAGAGCAGCTTAGAAAGAAGTGTGGATGGGCTGGCTATTGAACTGAGCCCACGATGGTTTCCTGAGGAAGGCAACATCAATCTCAGTGATTTTTCTCTATTTCCTTTCCTGAAGTTCCCCAGACAGACCAAGTGCCTGAGAGGGTTCTGGGGAGTGAGCTCCAAACATCTGCTTGTAATGCTTCATCACACTGTTTTACAACTGCTTGAGGAAGGAACCCAGCATGGTGCAGGTTGGAGCCAACATACATTCTGAAGTCAGAGGCAGGGGAATCTGCCCCTTGTTTGTCTATTGAGACAAACAAGAAGGGAGCTATACCAAGGCTATAGTAAAAACTATTAAAGTATTAGAGTCCTCAAACAAATAGCTTCCCATGAGATGAACCCTAAGGACAAGAAGAAATCATTCCCAAACTCCTTTACCTGAGCCCTAAACCACCCACCCAGAACAATGGGGTGACTTCCCTCAAACTTCGGAGAGTTCTGAAAGGACAAGGATATGGCCTGTTGGAGGAACTGCATTCAACCTTCTAGTCAGCTGCATTCTTCAGTCTGTTCTTCTAGCATCAAAGGGCCCAAACAAGTAAATAAAGTGTGGAACCATTAGATTGCAAGGGGCTGCAATTGCTACAATGGGGCCAAGACATTGGAGCTGTCCCTGGTGCTGCCTCAACAGCTATGGCAGCCTGGGCACACAGAGTCTCACCTGTAGAGTTGCCTGTGGCTCCTGTTCTTGTTCAACTCCTTATCATTGTGCTTCTGGTTATACAGTCCCAATTTATGCCTCTACAACCACACCCTTTCCCAACCTCTTAATTTTCTGCAACACCCCCAACCTCAGTGGATTGAGCTTTACCTATTAATTGAGATCCTCTGCCTACAGCCCAGCCCACCACTACCTCAGGTCACTGAACACAAACACAGTTGAACTTCATACTGAGAGAAATGTAGGGCCATTGAAGGAGGGCTTTAAGCAGAGGAGTATGACCCACATATTGAACTCTTAAGAAGATTTAAGAAACATTAGTACAAGGAATAGAGAAGGAAGCAAATACCTGGACAGAGGCTGAAACATTAACCTAGGCAAAATATAATAGACAGTATAAGGGTAATGACAGCAGAACTAGAGAGAAGAGGGTAATTTTGAGAAATATTGGGTTGGCCAAAAAGTCTGTTTGGTTATTCCTGTAACATGGCTCTAATAGAGCTTATTTGTCTTTAACTTCATTCAAAACACTTTTGTTAGATTGTATTGTGACAACTAACAGTGTGTATTTTTTAAAAGTTATCAAAATTGGTGAATTTTTGTGTAACCATATTAGTATTGATGATGTAAGAAAATAAGCAACATTCTCAGCATATTATGCTTTATTATTTCAAGAAAGGTAAAAACACAACTGAAATGCAAAAAAAAAAAAAGAGTTGTTCAGTGTATGGAGAAGGTGCTGTGACTGATCAAACATTTCAAAAGTGGTCTGCAAAGTTCCGTGCTGGAGATTGTTGCTGGACAATGCTCACGGTTGGGTAGAGCAGTTGGAGTAGATAGTGATCAAATAAAGACATTAATTGAGAACAACCAATGTTATGCCATGAAGGAGATAGCCAACATACTCAAAATATCAAAAATAACAAAGCTATTGGTAAAAATGAAAAATGTGTCTTTTGTGGAAAAAAACCATACAGATTTTTTGGCCAACCCAAAGAATAAGCAAAATGTAGTTTATATGAAGAAAAAAATGTTAAAAATACCCCCGCCAACGTTTCTGGCTGGACATAGGTAGAACAGTACTGCCAAATACTGAGTTGGGAACTTCAGTGAAGAAGCAAATTCAAACGAAAATATCAAATTCAGTTTTGCATGTATACAGTTGGGGGATTTGCAGGATATCCATCTTGGAATGCTACGTGGACAGTTGAACATAGATCTGGAACTCAAGAGGCACATCTGAACTCAATATAGAGGTGTTGGTGCTGTCAGACACAGGTGGTGATGGGAGCACGTGGATGCATATGAATGCTCCAAGTCAGAACAGATCCAAGCACAGAACCCCAATGAACCCAATGCTTGATACTTCAGAATGTGTTTTTCAAAGTGATCAGTAAGTAGTGTAGAGATAGACCAAGGGTGCACACTGTCAGGAAAACCACATGTTGCATTAAAGAGTGGTGCATGGTATCACATTACACAGAGATCACATAAGATTAGACTCGAAAAGTATCTACAGGATTTAAGGGCAAAGAAATCTCAGGTAACTTTCATCTGGCGAGGCTTTCACTGCAGAGAGTGGGTGGGAGGGAAGCCAGTTTAGAATGGGCTGAGGAGAGAATGGAAAGTGAGGAATTGGAAGAGGGAACGGATACAACTCTGAGAAGTCTGGCTGTGAAGGGGAAGGAAAAACCCGAAGAGTGGGCTGAGGACACCATGGAGAGTTTTATTTTTGCTGTTAAGATGGAAAAAAATTAAATATATTTAAATGCTGATTGCACTGAGCCAATGGAGAAAAAGAGGTTAAAGATGAGAAAAGAGATGACTGACGGGTAGAGAACCCTGAAGCATCAGTGAGGGGGTAGCAGGGGTCCAAGGCACAAGCATCTCTTCCCTGGAGAGAGAGGTACCGAGGTCAGAACCCACATTCTCTAAGTAAGTGGGTCAAATGAGTGGCTGGAAGTTAGGGAGTTCCTGCCAAACCTGCATCAGCCGCCAACAGTAACACACTCTCTCTCCACCAGTTTACCATCCAAAAGTAGAAGTAAAATTTATTCTATCAGAGAAACTGGAACATGTTGGTTGGGTGTTAGGAGGAAGATTTTGACTGAAGAGAGGAAAAAAGAAAGTCTAATGACTACAGCTGTCCAGGCACAGAGGGGAAGCGGTAGTGAGCTGTATGTCGGAGGCGGCATTCAAGTGGAGAGCAGAATGCTGGATGCTTCCTGGCCAATCTCAGTGAATCTCATACTGGAAAGAAGCCTGGGCCAGATAGTGTCCAAAGACCCTTTCAACTATCAACTACTTCCATTTTCAAGGTAGCCCCTGATTCCCAGGAATCCTAGAATTGGCTACTACTTGGCCCATGAGGGACTCTAGGGGGTCTCGAACCAGCAGGGCCACAGCAGCCTTTTGCAGAGGTGCCCTGAGGGGCTTGTTCAGGAGAAAGACTTGGTCACCAACAAACAACCCTATACCCTGTCATTTCACTGTCGGAACTCTACTCTGTGGGGCCTTGCTTACTCTCAAGAGTTCCCTGGGAGAAGCATTTTTTTTCTGTCTATTGACATCTTGTTTCCAGGTGGGTGCTCTGTTTGACTCAAATACACTCAAAATAATGTTTCTATAGTTTTTGGACACTCTTATGTCAACACTGTAATGATAAAAAAATTTTAAGTTCCCTGCAAAAATGTGAACGTGCTCAGGAGGGTTTCCATTTTACACTAGCATCAGCCAACATCTGGAAGCGGACTTCCAGGAAAATGAGCAGTCCATGGTCGTAGCTGAGGGCTGGATTCTGGCTCCAAACTGCCAGGGTTTGCATCCAACTCTATCGGTGTCAGCCAGGTGATGATTGGTGGGTTACTCAGCCTTTCTATGCTCATGAATGACAGAGGATCAAAAATCTATTGCTTAAAAAAGTTCCCAGCACACAGTAATCCCTTCTTAAATATGTATTAGATGCAGAATATGCCAACAATGCTAGGAAACTGGGACAGAGTACAGTCATGGTTGGTGACAGGATGCTAAAGAAATGGTGTTCACTTCATTATCCTCCATCAAAAGTTATAATTTGGGATTTACCCAAATGCCAGCCTTTCAGATGACTTACTTTCAATGTTACTATTAGCCAATGAGGAAACACAGATGTGTTTGTATTTCCAAGGAAAAAATGCTCGGGCCTGTAAGGGTTGAGAAAGCAGGTTCAGGCTCCTCTTCATTATGCCCTACGGGGGGTCCTCTAATCTCAGCTAAGGACACTGTCCTGATTTCTACCTAAGTCATACTGGTAACTGACACTTACTTCATATGTACTGTGGACCAGTTCGCTGAATTGCGAATGTTATCTATAATCCTTACAAAACTCTCACAGAGCAGGGGTTAGCCCCACTTTACAGATGAAGAAGATTGGTGTAGGGACATTTTAGCAGCTCGTCCAAGGTGTCACACAGCTAGCAATTAGCAGGGTCAGGATTCAAAGTCAGGCCTGTCCTACCACCATACCTACGTTTGCCACTGTGACTCATTTCTCCCCACTGAAGACTCTGCGGTATACCCCTTGCAGTCAGGGTAATGGCTTTGTGAATGCTGGTTAAACACTCCGGTCCATATCGGAGCCTGGTACTTTCCAGACTGTCAGCCGATGTTACCGTGTCCTATGTGCCTTATCAAACTTCCAACTAACAAGGGTCTGCTAATAAACTTGAGTCCCAAAGGCTCCTCACTTCCATGTCTGAGAAATAAATCCTGGACATCCCAGAGCCCATAGAAAGTCCTCCTACTGCCTGGTCTTTAACCTCACGGAGAATCTGCACTTCCCGTAGTCTGTAGTAACCAGCACTGGAAATTTACATACCTGATAGGTGGTATAAAAGGAATCAAAGAAAGTCCAGAGTAGGGGGTTTCAGAACAAAAACAAACAAAGCCTCTAGCGTGGGTCAGTCGGGAAGGCCATCTCTCACTTTGGGCTGAGGCCTGCATATTCCAGGCTCTTGATTGTTCAGTCTTCCCCGTCCCATGCCTCTTCACCTCCCTCTGGGATACTTTCCAATCTGGCCCTTGCACACATTCATCTCCTCCTCTGTGGTGTGATTTATGGCATTTCCTTCATCTGGCATGCCTCTTCCCACTACCTTGTCAATTCCTACTCATACTTCAGAGGACACCTCCTGGAAGCCTTCTCTGATTTTTCTATCCCTGTCTAGTCTGTGTTGATTCATTTCTAACCCAAAGCATAGCTTAGACATAACTGTGTTTAGCCTCTCATTGGTCACTGATGCTTCATGCCTATACTCAAGTCTCTGCAAGTAGACTGAGAATCTTTTGCAAGCAAGAATGATGCTTTCTATTCTCCCCACACACACACCAGTGCCTGGGTGATTGCTCGGTGAGCCCAAAGACACAGGATATCCCCAAACCAAGCTTCTCAGGCTGAGATGCTCAGAAAGCTCCACCCTGGCAGGCATGGGAAGTGCCCCTGCCATCAAACCCAAGAGCCACCCTCATCCCATTGGCTTTCCTAAATTACCTCTAACCTGATTATCCTTCTCCCACAGAACACAGAATCCTCCAGGGAGGCCTGGATGGATGCTGACCCCAGCTCTTCAGCTAATTGCTCTCATCCTCTTCCGATACAAGTAAGGAATTATCCCTGCCAAAGCAGTATAGTCCTGGAAAGATGCTGGTGATGACTCACACGGGGGTGGGGGTGGGGGGGCAGGAGAGGAATGAGAGAAAGAAAAGAGAGAGCGCACGGGTGGTTATGGAGCCACAGAACAAGGCACATTAACCAATTTAGCCAATTATGCGGCTGAAGCAATTAAATAACATCACAATGGGAGGAAGAAGTGTAAACAGAGCCCACAACACTACCCCATGGGCCAACAGAAAACGGAGCTTGGCTGCTTCGGTGGAAAGTCATTGCTTTCATCTCGCCAGCATCCCTTTCCCCCTTTTCGTCTGGTGATAGAACTCCTCCTCCCCTCAGGAAACCTACTTCATGAATGCATTTGTGGTAGTAATCACGGCTAGGTAAGGTAGGCATTGCACCAAAATTACCTGAATGTGCCCCCCAGCCTCGGTGGTTCATTCCAGAATGAGCATAGCACCCTAGGAGAGCTGACTAGAATCAGGTCTGAGGTGAAAATATAAATACTGGATGCAGGCCGGCCTTCCTCCTGTTGGGTTATGATCTTTGAAGATGCTGGCTCAGGACTGCCAGTAGCCATCTCTTCTTCCAAATGGGGAAAGTTTGCCAGAGAATAAAGGCAATGTGCTAAGGGGAGAAGAGCCAAGAAATGGAAAGAGAGTGGAGGTCTGATGCTTCATTTGAGCCCTAGATCCAGCCATGCCTGAAGCCTGTGGACTTAGCATTTTTAAAAAGGCAAAAATCTCTTCTTTCTCTCAAACTAGTTAGATATGGATTTCTGGGGTTTGGTTTGGTTTTTGTGAAACACAGCCCCAACTAACAGCCCCTAAAACTGGAAGCTGATATCTGGTGGGGAAAAGATTCCCAACATCAAAGAGATGTATAAAATAGCATCGCCCCCTAAATTTTACTGAAGCTGCAATTCAGCAGGACTTTCAGCAACCTGCTCAACAGAATTCAAACCAACCAAAGAGAGCCCTAAGCCTAAGGCTCAGAGAAGAATCTGAAAAGGGAATTATTTCAGCCTTCCCCTAAAAATCTAATCATCTCATCTCAACTTCAGAGTGGCTGGCAGCACAGCCCTAATTCAAGCCACAGCCAGCTTCTGTGCACTCTAGCCCTGAGCCTGGATCATCTTCTGACAGACCCTCGGCCAGCTTTTCTAAGACCCTTCCTAAACGCTGAGCGCCATGTGAGAATTCTCACAGCTGCCTTGCAACAATGAGAGGTCAAGCCAAGCCACCCTCCTGAGGCCTCCCGATGTGTCACTCTTCTCTCATTTCCCAGGCAGAATGCCAGCGAGGCATCCACAGCTCCCTGAAGGGCAGAGAAGCAAGTTATTCATTAAAGCAAAGATCTAGACCTTCGGGTTGATTTATGCAGGGACCTAAGTCTTCCTGTGGTCGATGTTCACACAGACACACACCCTAACGCAGGTTCTCTGGGCAGAGCTGGGATGGATGCAAAACTGCTCCAGCCCACTGGATCACCATTCTTTCTCCCCTCGAGATGAGGGGCAGAACCAACTCCAAGGCGTGTTCCACACAGTTTCTCAGAGTCTCCAGCAGGACCGAGCCCCAGCAGCCTGCACTGGCTCCCACTCCCTAGCTCACCATTCACTGGGTTTCCTCTCTTTCCTGGCCCACCTGCCCAACTCCTGCATGGTGGTTCCTGAGGTCACCTCCCAAATGAACTATTTGCACCAAATCCTCATCTCAGGGTCTGTTTTTAGAGGAACCCAAACTGAGCCAAGAGGAAAGGTGGGGAGTGGGTCAGCCTGAGAAAACCACCCTTGGCTACCCCAGTGCCTGCCCCTCCTGGTGCAGTTGGCAACATTGTGCCTGCCTCTCTCCTGGGCAGTTTCCAGTCATGTTTGTTCCTGTTCTCTGCTAATCAACACCATTTGGTGCTGCTCCATAGGTCTCTGCTCCTGTGAGTGAATTAGCAATATTTCCTGGATGTTTGTCTAATAAGCAGTTTTATAGGGGTTTTATGGTGTTCAGCAGCTGCTTGAACCAAATGAGCTGTTAGATGTAGAAAAGGGAAGTCAGCTGAATCCCTGCACGAGACCTTGCTAGCTCCACTCAGCGATCTGTTGGAGTGAAGCTAGAACCCAAGTTAGACATTTATGTGGATTGAATCTCCCTACAGATAAAGAAAACAGTCAATTTCCTCACTTGCCATGCAAAGGTGTTGGTGACAGGAGCAAGCCATTAACCTGGCTGCTGCAACAACCCAGCTCCCCAGTGGATGGCAGTCCCCACAGCCCAGGCTACCAGGGCAAGAAAGGTTAGGACATCAGTTCAATGGCAATGAGATAGGTGAGAGCATCGTGGCTCCCTCGGCAGGGACTCCCTGTTGACTGAGTTCAGCACAGTTCCAGCAAAGGCCATCTTCCGTTGAAGCCTAGAATGAGATGAACTCAAAAGGAGCCACGTGGTAATCCAAAATAAGCCATGCTTCCTAGACATACTGAGGGCTTGGTTGCTCAGCAGTGCTCAGGGGCAGGATCATTTACAGAAGTATTCTGGCTCCCAGCACAGGAAAAAAGGAGAACATGATCCATCGGGGGGCACCTTGTTCCCTGGTGACCTGAGACACAGACCATGAGACTGGATCTGCTTCCTCCTCCTGCTGCATCCAAGCACGTGCAGGAGAAGGTTGGAACTAGGGAGGCTTGAGGTGGGAGGTAAGGACACTCCTAAATCACGCAAGGCTCTCCTTCTTGAGGAGGACGTCGAGAAAGGGGAAAAGAGGGGGAAGAAAGGAAAAGACAGCTGAGGAGACAGTAGCACTAAAGGCATCCTAAGGATAGAATCCATTTTGAGCAGATGCTAATCAGAACTGCCAACACTCCCCCTTCATTCAGTAAATACGAACTGAGCACCTACTCTGTGCCAGTCACTTAGCCAGGTCCTGGGAATATGACGTGGATGTGGTGCACCCCCTCAAGTTTCCCACCAGGCAGAAAAGAAGAATTTGCAGGGGGTGGGGGAAGAATGTCAATGAGGAGTGTTAGCTCAGTGAAATCATAGGGAGCTGAGAAAATGGGCAGGGAATAATATCATCTAGCTATGAGGCAAGTCCCTCAGAGTCTTGGAGTGAGATCTATGGAAATACAGAATGAGTGAAGTCAGCCAGGAAAAGGAGGCATGGGAGACGGGTTTTCCAGGCAAAGGAAACAGCATGTGCAAAGGTCTCAAGGGCAAAAAGTGTGACTTCTTTGAAGAAACTGAGGAGCGAATGCAAGCAAGAGGATGGTGGCAGAGAGTGCTGGAGAGGCAGGAAGGCTTTAGCATCAATGACCGCTCAAGCCGCAGATGGACTCAACCGAAGAGGGAATTAGGGAATGGACATGTATCCTGCCAAATGTCCTGGGGGCCAAATAGACACTGCGGGAGGAATCCAAAAGAGAAGCCAGGGGACATAAAAGAACGAGCAAGACCTAAGGAAAACAGATAGTGGAGGAAAGACTAATAGTAAGGAATTTTCTAGGATTAAAGAGAGATTCTTCAGATTAAAAAGAGAATTAGAACAATTTACTAATTGTTTCACCAATTAGAGAAACAAATGCACCAATTAAAGAAACAAATTCACCCCCTGCATGGTTGTCTGCATGCAACTCTTCTTGCTTGTTCACTGATTCTGGAAGCACAAGGTTTTTTTTCCAAGGTTACTCCTGCCAGCTCTTTTCCTCTCCATCCCCCTTAGTGTGATTATGTGTTTCACTCTAAACACACACACACACACACACACACACACACACACACACACCGTGGTTGGTTGTTCTTAATTTACATACAATGAAACATATCCTTTGTAGTTCAGTGCATTTTGATAAATGCATGGTCATGTACCCACTTACACAAGTTCATATAGAACATGTCTACCTATGAATTAGGGACTACGCTGATGGTTCTCCTTTTACATATGAGGAAATAGAGGCACGAAGGGGTAAGTCACTTTGCCTGATGTCATCCAACCAGTAGCCAGAAAGCTCAGGTTTTGCTTGGGTGGTCTTGGCGCCAGATACCAGCTGAAAAACCAATGCTGCGCTGCCTCGAATTCCCACACCCAGCACAAGTCCACGGGGACATCTGACTGTCAGAAACTCTATCACAAACAGATCCCAAATGTGTGCCTGCTCCAATATCCAGTCACTGTCCCAACAAGGGGAATGTGGAAAGCCTGCCCCAACATTCTAGGAGGAGACCTGAGGACAAAAACAGCACCCATTTTCAAACCATCAGATAGGGTGGGATTGCAGGCGTAAGGAGGGGACAGATCTTAAGGTCTAGGTCAAGATTGACTGAGGATTAGTTTAAACCTTCAGCCTGCGATCCTTTGAAGGCACCGATCACATCTGATTCATCCCTATATCCCTTGTACTTAGCACATGGGAGGTATTTAATCCACATTCATTGAATGAATGTATGCATCAGTGAGAAAGATTATAAATTTAAATATCAAGAGGTACCAGAAAAGGGCCATGAGCCATAGGACATGCTCCCTCCTCCAACCGACAGTCCACATCCTTCCCATCATATGAAGAGTCTTACACTTCAGTCCTCCCAGTTTACTGACAGGGTCTCAGGCATCATGGTCCCCATACCTGCAGTGCAGCAGAGGCCGTAGACGCTGTCTGACCTGTTAGCTGAATTATGGATAATGACATGGGGCTCGGTGTTTCTCCATAGCCCTTCTAGCCCCATGGAGCTAGGTGACAATGTAAGGCAATATGAAGCAAACACACAGATGGATGAGGAGGATGGATGGGTGGATAGATGGACAGGTGATGGACACGCTGATGGACAAAACAAAAGACTACACTAAATTTAAGTCAAAAGCTACAGTTACATACATCTTGAGGACAAGATTTTCTTGTCCTCCTTTACAGCTATAGCCCCAGTGCCTAAAATGTTGCCATACACATAAAGGTTTTTCATGAAATATTGGTTGGACAAAAGGGGAATGAGAAGGAAGTAGCTGATAAGCAGTCTCCTTGTGCCAAACACTAAAAGGTAGGGGTGTTCTTAGCTGGTCCACATATTCATATGAGTTTTGACTCCTGTGTCTCAGCTTCTATAACAGGTTTTACTAATGCTGATGAGGAAAATTAGGAGGTCAGTTCTTCCTGAGCTAATTTTTGTACACACTGCCCATACACATTGGGAACACCTAGAAGTTAAACGGCTTTCTAAAGCCCCAGAAGAAAAGCACAGAGTAGAGGGGACAGGATTTCCCAAGGGTCCCGCAGACTGTCTGTTTGGGTGCCATCAACTTTCTTCACTGCACCCACAAGAATCTGAAGGTGATGACATTCAAAGGCATGGTACTCCTTACCCAATCAGAAAACAGAGCATTGCTAGGGAGACCCTCATCAGAGGAAGTTGGCCTGGAGGAGTGTGGAAGGGCACACAGCCAACCGTTTGTAGTGGCAAATGTTCTGGGCATGATCATATGAAACAGGAAATCTTATTTTTAATGTGAAACATTTTGTTTTTGTCATGTCAGGTTCTGGGAAGGTACAGAGGACATATATTCCCTATTCCACTTTGCAACACAGCCTTCTAGTCAATAATTGCTTTGCTTATGCAGGATCATGCTTATTGAGTCAACAAGAGCATCACATTGAACTTGAAATCAGTGTGAAACACTTGACTTAAAAATAGATAGAGTGTTGCTTGGTCCCCTGGGCTTTCCCCAAAGAACGCCTGCCAAGGAAAGGCTCTATTCCTCAGGGGTAAGAATTTACAAGATGAGACTGAGTTTCATACATCATAAAATCATTTCTGCAGAAGCCAGCTTTTCTCTTTAGGACATGCAAAACCACAATAAATAGCCCAACTCTGAATAAAGTTTTTGCATAGAGACAACATGCAAACACTGAGCTGCTGAATCTACAAATTAAGATTCAGGGCACCCTGCCTGTCATGATGGAATAGGGCTTTGTCAGCAAAACCCAGTTTCAAGGTTTGTCCAAACCATCAGATGCATCCCTGTGCCAACTCTGCAGAGACAGTCTGCTGTGGAACCTGCTGTGCTTCTCATGCGGCCGTCTAGGGGGCTCTCTGTCCTGTCTCTCATCTTCTCCCATTTCGCCAGAGGAAACTTTTCTTCCCTGGGCCCTCAGAAAAGCAAGCCTCTCTCAGACCAGGAGACAGCTGTGAGGGTGAGGGGACACAGAGCACATTCTCAAGTGCAAAATTCACCATCAAGCACACTGCACACCAGGAAGCCTACCTCTAAATATGCCACGGGCTTGCCCTGCTGCCATCCACTACCTGCACAGATGGGATGACCGAGTAGTTAGCTTGTGCTGGTCATTCTCTGTCTCCTCAGCTCCATGTTCCACCCTCCTCTGCCTCTTGGACCTGTGTCACCAGGCCCGAGGTGCTGCCTGACTTTGGTTAGAGGGCAGGAGAAGGGGTGGGGATCTCTTGCTGCTCTGGGCCACACTGCTGGCAGGGGCTGCCTCCCTCCCCTTCTCCACAGCCAGCTTCACTGGGTCCCAATAATACCATCCTCACCCTTAAGCTCTGCAAACTCACAGATGGTGGAAACTTCCTGATCTCGCTTGTATAGGGCTGCCCCAACATCCCTTGTTGGACCTCATTACCCTGCCCAATCCTCTAAAAGTCTTCCCCTCACCAAACCAAGAGGAATTGTGTCTCCTGGCAGAGCTCTGGCTGGTTAAGAAGTGCAATGGAAAAGGCATTAATCTTGGATTAAGGGAAGCTGACTTCTAGACCATGCTCTGCTTCTTACTACATGCAAACTTGACCAAATCATTCACCTCTCTGGGCCTCGTCTCCAGAAGAGGAGGCCGGATCTATGCCCAGAAGCCAACACCGTGCTCTAGGCCTCCCTCTTCTTTACACAAATACCAACAGGCCCTGGGGCTTCCCAC
>PVKM010026868.1:0-19099 GCA_004027735.1 Carollia perspicillata | reverse complement strand
TGGTTCCCAGGGTTTATGGTGTGAACTGCTGCGGTAGAATGCCTGTGAGATTCAGTGGTGCAGTCTCCTTCAGGTGTCCTGGTGTTCACCGCTTCCACTTAGTCTTTTTTGTGCTCAGTTGGAGGGGGGAGGCAAAATGGTTTAAGACAGCAGGGGAGTATTCTATGATATTTACAGTAGCAGCCAGTATAAGAGATAGGAGATCTTTTGGCTATGTGTAGTGTTAACCATGATCTTCACCCCAACTGGCCACTTTTAAGAAAGGATGGGAAGAAGATAAGAGTCTTGTTGGCAAGGGAAAAGTTGTGAGTTGGATCTAGAAAGCAGTGAAGTTGTGGGAGGTCAGATTCTGGGGTAAGGTGAGAGTAAAGGGTAGTACATAGGTGTAGCATGTGAGAGAATAGTGTTAACCTCCCTAATAATATAGTTCAGGAGACTCTGATGTGGGCTTGTATCCAGGGAGGGTGCTGTGAAGTATTTACACTTGTGTGGAACAGCTGTTATTTACAATAATATTAAAGCAACATCCATATGACAGAATGTATGTGATCTGAATAACCTGAACAGGTGGTATATGATTTTGTGTAGTGTGCTGATGGAACACAATTCACATGAAGGACAGTAAATTAGCAATACAATATAGCAGAGAGAACAGGGGAAACCTATCAAATGGTACAATATACCCTGCCAAGCAAAGAAGACTATACAGAAAGAAGGGGAATACAAAAGTACTATTGAGATCAAAGATGTAGGAATAATGAAAAAAGGAGAAAAAAATAATAATCCAAATATGCAGCAACTTGAAGTTTCCCTGCAATAGTCGAGTGAAATTTGTCTCACTGTCTCAGCTGTTGGGTTGCACCCTGTTTGAGTTCACTTCAGGTCCTTTCACAGTTCCAGGTTATTCTCTCGCTTGTGGGTATTAAAAAAAAAAGAAAAAAATGGCAGGAGAAGTAAGAAAGGAGAGATAAAATTCGAAATATAGTGTGCAGTACTAAATCATGAAAGAAGGGAAGACAGGAAAAGTAATTGGAGTAAAACAGTAGTGAAAATTTCAAAAATAATAATAACGAAAAGATTATTTTAAAATACAGCATTAAAACACACACACACACACACACACACACACACACACACACACACAAAAACAAACAAAAAACACGCACCTCTTGTTGGTTTCAAACTGGCCAAACTAGGTTTTCTGGTCTTGCTAGCTGCAGAAGGCTGGGGAGTGATTGGTGTGGCGATTCTCCCCTCCTGGCATTCACTGAGCCTGCCTTCCAAGCACTGTCCCAGCTGCCAGTCTGACTCCTTTCCCCAATATCCTCGACATGGGAGTCTTTGTTCTCTTCAGAGCGCTTCTCCCGGTGGGCACCACCAGACGCTGGGGTGCAGGGGCGGCCACTCGGTTAGGCCTGCGCCAAATGCCTCCCTTCCCAGTGAACCTGGGCCCAAATGCCTCCCCTCCCAGAGCCACCGGGATGGAGTCACTGCTCCTTCCCCCCATGCCCGGAAGGACTGGAAGTCAGCTTCAGGGCTGTCACAGCAGATTCCCCAGCCCCTCTGTTTGATAAATTCCTCCTATTCAAGCCTGGCGTCCTGTGTAGCCCAATTCTCCAGGCAGCCGGTGACTTTCGGAGTCAGTGCCTACAGTGCCTTCAAGCAGGAGAATAACTTGGAACTGTGCGATGCAGCCAAGTCCTCAGCTCTCCCGAGCCAGAGCCCACAGACTTTGAGAGTAACCGTAGCTTTGTGCATTTTGCCTCTTCCACCTTACTCCCCTCTCCGTGACCAGAGTTCTGTTGGTGTTGCTACAACCCTGGTCTGTTGGGGAGGGAGGGAGCAGGTGACCCAGCTCTCTCCCAAGGATTTCGGCAGGCCCTCAGCTTTCAAGCAGTCTGTGGTAGACCGAGCACCCTCTCTGGGCGCCGGGCGCCAGGCCTGGAGCTTCAAACTTGCCCAGTCCCCGCGCCTATCCCCGGGACCTTAGTGTCCTGAAATCTCCTTCTTACCGTCTGGTTTCTAGTTTTTCAGTGTCCGCTACAGCTTTGTGGATTCTTATTTTCAAATACACTGCAATACTGTTGTCTGTCTGCTCTGTTCCTCAATGGATTAGCCAGTTTTTCCTCTTGTGTGTAGGGGGAAGTGAAATCTGCTCCCTCCTACTCCGTTGCCATCTTCCTTCTCCCCTTCAAACTATTTTAAAAACCAAAGACCAACACTTCCAAATTCATATTATGAAGCCAGAATTAATCTGATGACACAACCAAAGACACAACAAAGGAAATGGTTTACAGGCCAGTATTCCTAGCAAACAGGTGCCACATTTCTTAACAGAATAATAGCAAACTGAATTTGTCAGTATGTTCAAAGAATTATACATTATAACTGAGTAGGAATTATACCCAAAATACATGTCTGGTTCAACATTGTAGGGTAAATGGAGGCAGTCTGGCTTCCTCAATCATGTGTCTGAACTACTAAGGGAAGGAGTTTCCCATAACCTTGAGAATGGGCCCGAGAAGGAGTGTTCTCATAGCCTTGAGACTGGGTATAATAAACTGTTTCTATAGCCTTGAGTGGGCTCACATGCTTAGTATGAAGCTCTGTTGCATAAGATGCTTTAATACACAGCCAGCTGCGTTTTTCTGTAGTACTTGAGCAAGTAGAGACTCCCCACTGGGTGCCATGATATTTACCATACAAGGGGACAGGTGTCATGCAGTGTGCCACACAGGGACATGCAGGGGGACACACAGCTTGAAGCATGTGCAGCTTGCCCACCCTTGAATAGTTGCATATCAGACACTCCAATGGCTCCATGAATAATCTCATCTTCCAGAATGTCTTGAATATCTCCAGCCTTGAACCATCACTATACATCTTTTAAAACATTAAGGTGACTTATCAAATCAACAAACTCAAAAATTATAGTCACGCGATTATCAAAAGTTGCAGAAAAAGCATTTGGCAAAATTCAATACCAAATTATGATTTAAAACTTTTATCACAAAGAATATACAAGGATAATCCCAAAACTATTATACTCCTCTATGAAAAAAGGAGGTTTTCTTTTTAAGATCAGAAAAAGAAAAAATGCCCACTCTCTCCACTCTAATAAGCCTCTGCTAGAATTTCTAGCTACAGCATACTTAAAAGAAAAAAAAATCAATGCTTTTATTCAATAAGTAAAATAGTAAATGAGGTTTTGCAGGTGATATCAGAAAACATAAAGAGGCCCAAGAGAATCAAATGCAAAATGGATAGAATTAATAAAACAAATTTACTTAGGTATCAAAATACAATGTTAACATGCCAAAATTTGTCACATTCATATTCACAAAAACAAAAATCTGAAGAACTCTGACTGGTGTGACTCAATGGTTTGGGTGTCACCCCAAAAACCAAAGAGTCACTGACACAGTTTTCTAAGACAGGGTCTTATTTAAAGCCTCAGATTTTTCCAGCTTTCCACCTGGGACAGCCACTGTCTCTCTAGTTACTGGCACCTGGGTCCTGCTACTATCCTCTCTATCCTCCCAAGTCTCACAGCTTTCATGCCATATCTACAAAATTCAAAATGACAAAATGTAGCAACTCAGAAATTTGTACCAAATTCCTCATAGAGGATACAGCTTACATACATCACAGAGCCACATCCGCAGCCTACAGTGCCTTCAAATGCACACCACATATGAATATTTTTGAAGACTAAAGAAAAGCAAACTCTTAATATGCATCTGCATTGAGCTTTTCAAGTATAGTAACTATTGACATTCTAGGTCAAGCGTTCTTTTTCTGGATGGTTGTCTTCTGAATCAAAGAATATTTATTCATTAGCATCTTGTCCTCTATCTCTCCCAAAGTACTTGTAGTCCCACAACTTCCGATATAGATATAAAAAAAGGAGATATGAGAAGAGAGACAAGAGACCAAACAAGAGATTGAAACAAAATAAAATAAGAAAAACAACTCAAAGAGTAAATAAAGGTGGCATTATATTTAAATATATCTTGTGTGTGACTTCTCATCACCTTTGCTGTATTTTATTGTAAAGGATGTCATCGGTAACCACCTAGTGGTGACACAAAGATGTGCATGTCAGGATGTAGAGCTCATTGGGAGCCACTGTGGGGGCTGCCCACCATGTAGGCCCACATGAGGCACAAGATCTGATACTAAGTACAACAGAATACCATAGAAGGGGGTATGAAATAATATCTTTGTATTATTAATTCTAGCTTCTTTAAAAAAAACCCTGAAAACTTGGCCCAGTGCTGTATGACCCTTTCAGGATCACATTGCTAAGTCAGGTCTAACCCCTTCTTGTAATTTTGCAATCTCTGAGATTTAACATCAAAGAAATGTAACAGTGGCCCACAGGTGGTGTAGGATTTATGCTATATGTACCTGGCACTGTCTCTAGGTATTAGTTTCTTGCATCATCTCCACTGTGCAGATATGGTTGCTCAGGAGGGTCAGGAAGACACGTGGCTTATTCAGAAAACTGATTCAGAAGTCACAGGTCTAACTGCAGCTCACTCCACTGAAAGATGGGACCCTACTTTCATTATTGAGAAGTCATGGGGAGGGCTGTGTTGGAAATCTTTGTATATTTATGGAGGTCTTGTAGGTGAGCAGGTGAAAGCCTTAAGTTGTTTACAGGTGAGTCTTTTAAAGGAAAAGCCCCATATGATATAATGTTGAAGAAGTTAATTTAACTTCTTAGTGACAAAACATTACAGATGTTAGAACTCTGGTAACCAGGCACCCACATTTCTGAGACAGGGCCCTTTCTAGCTTTCTTGACTAAAGAGATTTGTGAGAGCAGGATGTTCTCCCATTGTTTCCAACTTTCTTAGACTTTGTCATTTGGAAAGCCTATACTAAAACTGCTTCACTCACTATAGACAGTGGCTCTAACCTCTTCTTAAGGTCTGAGGTAAGTCATCAAGTGTGGAGCCTCAGGTCAGTTGTGGCAGCCCAAAACAGACCAACAGTGGTATTGCTACATCCTACATGGGAATCCTATCAGACCTTGCCACTTCTCCTGTGTGTGTTGGAGTGGGTGAAACTGTAGGTAATTGTTCACAGCATTCTTTAATGATTTTATTGTGGTGTCAGTTAAAACCTCTTTTTATGAGTTTTTGTTTATTTGCTTTTTCCTGCTTGATGAGTTACAAGGAGCTTGTAAATTTTAAACTATTTTTCAAAGAATTAGCACTTAGTTTTGTAAACCTTGTCTTTGTATCCCAATTTTATTTATCTGTGCTCTGATATATGTTATATTTATTCCTCTACATAAATTGTTTGGTTTTCTCTCTGGTTTCTTCAAGAATAAGTTGAATGTGTTTTTTCAAATTTTCTTCTGTTGAGGCAGTCCTGTATATCTATAAATTTTCTTATAAATACCTTTGATGTTTTGAGCTTTAGTTAAGTTGTTTTTCCATTTTCGTGTGTCTCAAGGTAGATTATGTGGGATTATTTGTAAGTATCTTTGATTTACTGGTTGTTTACAAACATGTTGGTTAATCTTCAATTACTTGTGCTGTTTCTGTTTTATTTTCTTGATAATTGATTTCAAGTTTCTTACAATTGGGGTCAAGTAATATATAATTTCACACTGTTTAAATATATTGGGACTTGGTTTGTGGCCTAGAAAAAGACTTGTTGTAGAAAATGTTCCATGTGCCCATTTATGCAGAAAAATGCATAAAATGCAATTTTTTTGCTTTAAATGGTCTATAAATTTCTTCAATATCAGCCTTCCCAGTGTTGCAGAAAAGGTCATTAGTATCATTTTAAATATTTTTTACCCTCAAGTGAAAATATGTTTTTAATTGTTTTAGAGAGAAAAGCAGGGAAGCAGAAGAAGGGAGGAGATAGACAGAGAGAGGTAGGGATAAGATTCAAAGAGACAAGAAAAATATTGATATGAGGAAGAAATATTAATTTGTTGTCTTTCCTGTGCACCTCGAGTGGGAATCAAGCCTGCAACATTGGTATGTGCCTTGACCAAAAATTGAACTCACAAACTTGGTGCAATGAACAACACGTAAACCAACTAAGCCACCCGACCAAAGCAAGTTCTTAAATGGCTAAAAATACGGTATTTTAAAAGAACATTACTTTAAAAAAAATCATACCATATTTGCTTTAAAAGGAAACATTAGGAGACTTGACTTTGGGTGGTGGACACATAACACAATATACACATACCTTATTATAGAATTACACACATGAAACCTTTATAATTTTAAAAAACTAATGCCATAACAATATATTCAATAAAAATATTAAAAAAGGAGTTCCAGCCAAGATGGAGGTGGAGGTAGAAACCGTTCACTTCCTCACACAACCAAAAAGAGAATAAACAATATAAAAACAATAAACAACTAGAAGTGCCCCAAATCAAACTGCATAGAACTCTGACAACCAAGAAATTAAAGAAACAGTCAACCATACCAACCAGATGGGTAGGAGCAAGATGGAGCAGGCAGGCAGACAAGCAAACCCATGGCAATGTGGTGTATTGCACAGGTGGTGCTGGCTGAATGGAGACCTGAGATTCAGAGCTGAGTGTGGACTATGGCAGGAGTTGCCATGGTGGGAGACACCCACAGTCACATGAGAGTTTCTTGGAAAGTGGGGCTAGAGACCAGCAAGCGAGCTGCATTGTTCCTTCTATGACCCCTCCCCCACAAACAGTGCCAAATGCAGCAAAGACGGTTGCCCTGTCCTAAAGAATACCTAAGACCCTGCCCCCTTACACCTTAACAGGTGTACCAAAACAAAGAAATAGGGCCCAAACGAAAGAACAGAGCAAAACTCCAGAAAAAGAGATAAGCTATGGGGAGATAGCCAATCTATTTGATGGATGGTTCAAAACCCTGGTAATCAAGATGCTCATAGAACTGACTGAGCTAGGTCACAAAATGAAAGAACAAATAAAGGCAACCCAAAGTGAAATAAAGCAAAATATTCAGGGAACCAAGAGTGACAAGAAGGAAACAAGGACTCAAATCAATTATTTGGAAAAAAAGGAAGAAATGAACATCCAACTGGAAGAGAATGAAGAACAAGAATTTGAAAAAATGAAGAGAAGCTTAGGAACCTCTGGGACAACTTTAAATGTTCCAATATCAGAATGATAGGGGTGCCAGAAGAAGAACAACAGCAAGAAATTGAAAACTTATTTGAACAAATAATGAAGGAAAACTTCCCCAATCTGGCAAAGGACTTAGACTTCCAGGAAGTCCAGGAAACTCTGAGAGTCCCAAAGAAGTTGGATCCAAAGAAGAGCACACCAAGGCACATCATCAAGTTACCTAAGATTAAAGATAGAGAGAATCTTAAATGCAGCAAGAGGAAAGGAGACATTTAGGCACAATAGGCACAGAAGGAGTGCCTATTAGGCTATCAGCTGATTTCTCAAATAAAAACCTTGCAGGCAAGAAGAGGCTGGAAAGAAGTATTTGAAGTCATGAAAGGCAAGGACCTACATCCAAGAATACTCTATCCAGCAAAGCTTTCATTTAGAATGGAAGGGCAGATAGAGTGATTCCCAGATAAGGTCAAGTTAAAGGAGTTCATCATCACCAAGTCATTATTACATTAAGTGTTAAAGGGACTTACATAAGAAATTAAACAAAATAAAAAACTATGAACAGTAAAATGACAACAAACTCATAACTATCAACAACTGAACAAAAAAAAACCACAATGAAAACAAAAAATAATCAGACAACTAGAACAGGAACAAGATCATAGAAATGGGTACCACATGGAGGGTTTTCAGCAGAGAAAGTGGGGAGAAGAATGGTGGGGGAATATACAGGGAATGAGAAACCTAATTGGCAGGCATAGAATGGATGGGGAAAGGTTAAGAATGCTATAGGAAACAGAGAAGTCAAAGAAATTATATGTACAACCCATGAACATGAATTAAGGGAGGGAAATGTTGGAGGGTTGGGAGATGCTGGGTGGAGGGGGGATAAAGGGGAGAAAACCAGAAAATCTATAATAGCACAATTAAAAATGGCCTTTAAATATTAAAATATTTTTAAAATGACCTTTTGAGATAAGTGTTTTTTATTGTTGTTCAAGTAGTTCTCTCCACTTTTCCTTGATTCATCCACCACCCATCCCCACCTCCTATGCTTGATCCTACCCCCATTTGGATTTGTCCATTTGTCCTTTATACATGTTATTTGATGACTTTTCCCCCATTTTCTCTCCTTATCACCTCCCCTCTCCCCTCTGGTTACTGTCAGTTTTTTTTTTATTTCAATGTCTCTGGTTATATTTTGTTTGCTTGTTTCTTTTGTTGATTATGTTCCACTTATAGGTGAGATCATATGGTCTTTGTCTTTCACTGCCTGGCTTATTTCACTTAGCACAATGCTCTCCAGATCCATCTATGCTGTACCAAAAGGGTAGGAGTTCCTTCCTTCTTTGTGCAGTGTAGTATTCCATTGTGTAAATGTACCATAATTTCTTGATCCACTCATTTACTGATGGGCACTTAGGGTGCTTCCAGCACTTGGCTATTGTAAATTGTGCTGCTATCAACATTTGGGTGCATAGGTTCTTTTGGATTGGTGTTTCAGTATTCTTAGCATATAGTCACAGCAGTGGAATTGCCAGGTTGAAAGGCAGTCCCATTTTTAGTTTTTTAGGAAATTTCATACTGTTTTCCACAGTGCCTGCACCAGTCTGCATTCCCACCAATAGTGCACTATGATTCCCTTTTCCCCACATCCTCTCCATCCATGTTTGTTGATTAGTTTATAATGACCACTCTGACCAGTGTGAAGTAGTATCTCATTGTGATTTTAATTTGCATCTCTCTGACGGCTAGTGATGCTGAACATCTTTTCATGTCTCTGGGTCCTCTGTATGCCTCTTAGGAAAAGTTCTGTTCAGGTCCTTTACTCATTGTTCAATTGGGTTGTTTGTATTCTTGAAGTGGAGTTATGTGAGTTCTTTATATATTTTGATGATCAGACCCTTGTCTGAAGTATCATTTGCAAATATATTTTCCTGTATTTTGGGTTCCCTTTTCCTTTTGCTGATTTTTTCTTAGTCATACAGAAGCTTTTGATTTTGAGGAAGTCCCAGTTGTTTATTCTTTCTTTTATGTCCCTTGCTTTAGAGGACATATCAGTGAAAATATTGCTGTATGGGATATCTGAGATTCTCCTGCCTATGTTCTCCTGAAGGACTTTTGTGGTGTTGTGACTTATAGTTAAGTCTTTATCTATCTTGAGCTTACTTTTGTGTATGATGTAAATTGGTGATTAAGTTTTAGGTTTTTTTGTGTGTAGTTGTGCATGTCTCCCAACACCATTTGTTGAATAGGATTGTTTTACTCCATTTTATATTATGCCCCCTTTGTTAAATATTAAGGGACCGTAGAGATTTGGGTTTATTTCTGGGCTGTCTATTCTGTTCCATTGATCGATGTGTCTGTTCATAAGCCAGTACCAGACTGTTTTGATTACTATGGCCTTGTAATATAATTTGATGTCAGGTATTGTGATCTCTCCTACTTTGTTCTTTTTTTCTCAGAATTGCTGTGGCTATTCAGGGTCATTTATTGTTCCATATTACTTTTGGAAATGTTTGTTCTATATCTGTTAAATATGTCCGTGGTGTTTTAATAGAGATTGTGTTAAATCTATAAATTGCTTTGGGTAGTATGGATATTTTGATGATATAAATTCTTCCAATCCATGAACATAGTATATGCTACTACTTGTTTCTTCCTTAACTTCTTTCTTCAGTGTTGTGTAGTTTTCTGAATACAGGTCTTTTACTTACTTGGTTAGGTTTATTTCTAGGTACATATTTTTCTTGTGTCTATATCAAATGGGATTTTTTTCATGCTTTCCATTTCTGATATTTCATTGTTGGTGTGTTGGGGTCTGTCCCTCCTGGTTTCAGGGACTGTAGCCTTTTGTCATATGCCTAGAGCTGAGTGAAAAGGCCTTGGGGATATGAGCCACTAAGGAAACAGGACATTACCTCCTGGCAGGAACACAGCCCCTGCCTTCTTCACTTCCCCCTGCTTGGTCCTGGCAGATGACAGGTTAGCCAATTATAGGTAAGATCCCTCAAAGGAGGAGGGACAACCTAAGATAGGCACTGTCACAATGAGCCATCAGGGAAGGACTTAGGGGTCTTCAGATAAGGGACAGAAAGACCTTCACCACTTGGCTTTGTCAAAGCCTGAGTCCTCAGTATTTCTGCAAAAGTATCCTAGTCTCTTGGCTGCTTTGCTCTCCCCACTTGACTCATCCTGGGAACTATGCCAAAGACCTTGTACTGGAACAGATGGCTCCTATGGGTGAACCTGGCTAGAGAAAGAATATATACTGTTTCATTTGAGACCTGCTCTGCCTTGTTTCTATGAAACAGATGCTTGAGCTAAAGCCAACCCTGACCAGAGACAATCCTTGTGTTCCTTCAACTATTATCTGTAAACTATTATCTTGTCAGCTTCTCATGACTGCAGCTTTTTAGACACTGTTTGATGAGCTTTATGTGCATACTATGTAACTCTGAGATGAGCACAATAAAAACACAGGGAAGAAGATATTCAGGACCTTTCTCCTTTGAGGGACTGGTCACCTTGCCTCCCCAAACAAATCACATGTTGGACATTTTTATTTCTATCTATGATGACCAGGGGAGTTCTTCTGGTGGAGCCCCCCACCCCACATCATTGGTGCACAAAAATGCCTTTGATTTCTGAATATTGACTTTGTATCCTACTGTTTTGCCAAATTCACATATTATGTTCAGTAGAGTTTCAGTGGAGTCTGTAGGGTTTTCTATATATACTATCATGTCATCTGTAAACAATGACAGTTTTACTTCCTCCTTTCCAATTTGGATGTCTTATATTTCTTTTTCTTGTCCAATTGCTGTGTCTAGGGCTTCCAATACTATGTTTAGTAGGAGTGGTGAAAATGGACATCCGTGTCTTGTTCCTGATTTTAGTGGGAAATCTTTTAGTTTTGCCCGTTGAGTATGATGTTGACTGCAGGTCTCTCATATGTGGCCTTTATTATACTGAGGAATGCTCCCTCTATTCCCACTGTGCTGACTATTTATCATAAATGAGGGCTGTGCCTTATGTACTAAGTGAACAAATGATTTTTCTTCATCTATTGGTGTGATCATGTGATTTTTGCTGAAGTCAGTGCTTTTTTAATCATGTTCTTACAAATGATAATACAACAAACAACTTTTCTACTTTAAGTTCTTATCCCTTATCAGTGGCAGGTTCAAGTTTGAATGTGAAATTCTCTGCCTTAACAGCACTCCATATCCTCTGATGGTGTAACAGTAAAATCAGACTGAGTAAAAAAAATCCTGACAATAGGAAATGGGGTGTTCTCATCAGGGTGCTCTCATCAGTGTTTGTACAATTAACTCTGTAGAGCTCACATTAGAGATTTTGGCCATATGTTCTCTTTATGGCACAGGTCAGTGATAGGTAAAGTGAGAGTGAAGGGCACCAGGGCTAGGGCAACTGCCTCTGTTGGAAAGAAAAGAAGAGGTCACACCTTCAGTGTGGTTCACACCAAGTGCAGGGTATGCCACACCCTTCTCATACACAGTTATATGGTCTTTCCAAAGCCATCTTCTGTAGATATATGAAGTCTTTATAATGGATCCAAAATCAATTTTGTACATGGTCTTGTGACCCATTTTTTGGGTCAGCATTGGGAAATGTTTCCAGATGCACAGAAGTCTATGAGGATACCATCTGTGACATATTTTTAAAAAATATTTCAAATGATGTCTAAGGTGATTGACACTTTGGCTAAAAATAAAGCCCAGGATTGTGTCCACTTCTTTCACTGAGTTACGTTAAATGAGACAGAACATGCCTGTGAGGCAGCAGGTGTATCATATGCACTCTTGCAAGATGAATTAATCCAAATTTACCCCAAATAATTGAATTGACCTAGAGCTTCATTGCTACTTTCAGAAGTCCTTAATGTAGCCACAGATAGGACAAGAAACAGGACCCCATGGATGACATCTCAGAATAAATGACAGGTTGCTTTCTATGTGCACTTCCAGACTCAGAATGGCAACAGGCCCATGAAGAAAAAAACATGGTTTTTCACATATGAGTAGAAATTCATAAATCTGCAAAGCAAAAGCTCTTCCAGCCATATATTCTGCAGAACCAGGCATCAGATAAGTACCTGTCATCCCTGGTGTTATACTAGATATATTTACCAACACCTTTTCATATGAGCAAATTGAAGCCTATAGAGATGAAAGGATATTCCCATCACACAACCTGGATGTGGGCAGAGTCAAATTTTGTTGAGATGTTCACCTATTAAAATGTTGCACCAAGATGTGTTGGATGGTGTTGAATGCTATATAAGTAATAGATAGCTAGTCATATATGCAGTACTTCTACAAGGAAATTAGTTACATAGACAATATAGGACACTTCTGGTAGAATCTGGAGGTGAGAACTTTCTTAAGGTCAAGGAATTGTTATTTTCACACTAAGTGAACAAGAAAGGGACCTATTGTAAATCACATCACCATGAACTACCAAGGAATTAGCATCTTGAGCTCACCCCAAAACTGCTAGGCTTTCAAGAACATGTGTGGAGGGACAGATGGACACAGGGTTTAAAAATATCAAGTTTTAAATGCATAATTTGAGTTTAGTGGGTGGGGTAGAATTATCCAATTAGATTTTCAATAAATTTTTAGATGTATTAATAGTCTATAACAAGGACATGGCCCCAAAAGTCCACAACAACACCAGAGTTTTCTAAGCTGTTCTTGTTTCCTTGCTTTGTCTACGGTCCTAGAAATTGTGTAACCACACCATCATTGTTAACAGCATGAAGAATTCATGTTTGTCATGAGAAATCTATTTGTTTTGTTATTCAGGGAAGGTTCCCCAGGGCGATCAGGCCCAAGAAAGAATTCATAAAATCCTGTGAAACCTGATTTGCTAATACCCTCAATTTAAATGATAAGGGCCCAAGGCTGAAATGAGTTTGTTTCCCCAAAGTTTTTTAGCCCTTTAGCTATCTGACCCTGACTCTAAATAAGCCCTCACAGTTCTTTGAATGTTACCTATTGTTTGTTCATTACTGCCTGACAATGATTGATGGGCTTAATCTGAGAATGTGAGTCTTTGGAGCCCCTAGCTGCTTACTGATTTATAATAATGTTCTGTGTGCTTTGATGCATTTGCAAATTATTTTCCCAGGGTCATGTGACAGACCAGCAAGTAGCAAGATTCATGTGATCTATAGCAGTCCTAACTAAAAACAAGGGGGTAAATATAGGACACTGTTCTGCGTGGCATGGGCCAAGCTCCCACTTGAAAGGCCAGTGGAAAGTGATGTCCAATGCACAGGACCCACAACCATGAATAGGTTCTCCCATGGGGAATCAGGCCTGGATTGTACCTAGACTGCTCTGAGACTTGCTTTTGCTAAAACTCCCTCACCCTGAGTTGAGGTAGCAATTACTTTCTGTAACTTCCTAAATTCTGTGCTAAACCTCCCAATATGGAATGTAACCAGTACAACCACTTTCCCCCTTGGTTTGTAACATCCTTCTCTCTGAAGTAATTAGCAATATTCTTTCCTTTGTTATTAGTAAAATGTAATCACCTACAGTGAACCTGAGCATAGTAAATGAGGACCGTCCTCAATGTAATGTACCCAGAAAAGCAATAAAAGCTTGTCAAGGCAAAAGCTGAGGCTCTCTCCTCTTGAAAGAGTGGTCGAGCCATCCCTTTTCCTCCACAGGACTCGGTGGTCCATGTGAATTTGTCTTGTTTCATCCATAAGGCCACGGACCCCATGAGCTTGGGTCCACAACAGTTTTTTATTTTCTTCAATTTCTTAGATAAGTCCCTTTAACATTTCATATAATAATGACTTGGCGATGATGAACTCCTTTAACGTGACCTTATCTGGGAAGTGCTTTATCTGCCCTTCCATTCTAAATGAAAGTTTTGCTGGATAGACTAATTTTGGATGTAGGTCCTTGCCTTTCATGACTTCAAATAGTTCTTTCCAGCCCCTTTCTAGAAGCCTGTAAGGTTTGTTTGTTTGTTTGTTTGTTAAATCAACTAATGGTCTTACGGCACTTTTTTGCAGGTAACTATCTTCTTTCCTCTTGCTGCTTTTAAGATTCTCTCTTTATCTTTAATCTTGGGTAACTTAATGATGATGTACTTTGGTGTGTTCCTCTTTGGGTCTAACTTCTTTGGGACTCTCTGAGTTTCCTGGACTTCCTGGAAGTCTACTTCCTTTGCAGATTGGGGAAGTTTTCCTTCATTATTTTTTCAAATAAATGTTCAATTTCTTGCTCTTATTTTGCTCCTCCTGGCTCCCCTATAAGTAGGATACTGGAACGTTTCATGTTCCAGAGGTTTGTAAGACTCTCTTCACTTTTTTGAATTCTCGTTTCTTCATTCTGTTCTGATTGTATGTTTATGTCTTCCTTTTGTTCAAAAATCAGTGATTTGAGTCCTGGTTTCCTTCCTGTCACTGTTGGTTCCCTGAATATTTTGCTTTGCTTCACTTTGAGTAGCCTTCGCTTGTTCTTTCTTTTTGCAACCAAGCTCAATCAGTCCTGTGAGTATTTTTATTACCAGGGCTTTAAACTCTCCATCAGATAGATTGGCTATCTTCTCATCATTTAGCTCTCTTTCTGAGGTTTTGCTCTGTTCTTTCACTTTGGCCCTATTTCTTTGTCTTGGCACACCTGTTAAATTGTGGCCTTAGGCCAAGGAGGTCAGGGCAACCCTCCTTGCCATGCTGCAGCACTGTCTGTAGAGGAAGGGTTAGAGAGGGAACAGTGCAGCTGGCCTGATTGGCTCTAGCCCCACTTTCTAACAAGCTTTTGTGTGAGACTGGGAGTTTCTCCCATCATGGCAACCCCTGTCATAGTCCATAGTCAGCTCTGAGTCTCAGTTTCCCATTCAGCCAGCCCTGCCTGAATGGTCCACTGCCTCATTGCAGTTCTCTCAGCCAGCCCCATCCACTGGGTCTGATGGTTTTGCATTGGTTCTCTCAATCTGCCCATATTACCAGCCTGGTTGGTCTAGTTGACTGTCTGGTTAATTCTTTGGTTGTTGGAGTCCCATGCAGTTTGATTTTCTGACACTTCTGGTTGTTTATTGATTTTAGGTTGGTTTATTATCTTCTTTTTTGTAGTGCAAGGAAGAGAAGGGTTTCTACCTACACCTCCATCTTGGCCAGAACCCGTCAAGGTTCCTAAACCTAATCTTACCCTAACCTTAAACCTAAATGTAAACCTAACTATAGCCAAACCCTAGCCCTAAACCTAACCCTAACAATAGCCTGAGCCCTGGCCCTAGCCATAAACTTAACCATAACCCTCACCCTAGCCATAACACTAACCCTAAACCTAATCCTAGCCCTAGTCCCAACCCTAGCCTGAGCACTAACCCTAACCCTAGACCTAGCTGTAGTCCTAGCCCTAGCCCTAAACATAACCATAACCTTAACCCTGGCCCTAGCCTTAGCCCTAGCAATAACCCTAAACCTAACTCTAACCCTAAGGTAATCCTAGCCCTAACAATAACCATGGCCTTGGCACTAAACCTAGGATAGGGTTAGGTTTAGGGGAGGATTAGGTTTAGGGTTTGGGGTTAAGATTAGAGCTACTGCTAGGATTAGGTTCAGGGTTATGTTTTAGGGTCAGGGCCATGGTTATGATTAGGGCTAGGGTTAGAGTTAGGATCAAAGTTAGGGTAAGTATTAGGGTTAGGGCTAGGGCTCTGGCCAGACCTAGGGTTAGGGATAGATTTGCGGTAATGGTTAGAGATAGTGCTAGGTTTCGGGCTAGGGCTAGAATTAGTGTTAGGGTTATGATAGGGTTAGGGCTTGGGCTAGGGTTAGGTTTAGGGATAGGGTTAGGGTTAAGGATAGGACTAGGGCTATGATTACAGTTATATTTAGTGCTGGTGTTAGGTTTAGAGTTAGAAGTAGGTTTAGAGTTAGGTTTAGGGTTAGCGCCTGGGCTACAGTTAGGGTTAGGATTAGATTTGGGGATAGGGTTAGTATTAGGGTTAGGGCTAGGGTTACAGTTAGTGTGAGGGTTAGGAATTTTGGTTAAGGTTAGGATTAGGGTTTATGGTTAGTGTTAGCATCAGGGTAAAGGCCAGGTTGAAGTTTAGGGTTATGGCTAGGGCTATACTTAAGCCTACACTTAACCCTAACGCTAACACAAACCTCGGCCTAAATCTAACCATGAACCTAACACTATCCCTAACCATAATCCTAACACTAGTCATACAGAACACTAACCTAACTCTAATAATAAACCTTGCCCGAACTCTAACCCTAAACCTATAGTTAACCCTAACCTAACCCTAGCTGAAGTGCTCACTGTAAACCAAGGCCTAACCCTAACCCTAACCCTAAAACTAACCCCAACTTTAACCCTAACCCAAGTTCTAGGCACAATCCTAACCCTAAACCTAACCCTGTCCCTATACTTAACCCTAACCCCACACTTAACCTTAACCATAACACTAAACTGAACCCTAACCCTAACTGTAATACTAACCCTATCCCTAGACCTAACCTTAGTCATAATCCTAGCCTTATCTGTAGCCCTAACCTTAACCCTCGCCCTAACCCAAGTCCTAGCCCAAACCTAGCACTATCCCTAACCCTAACCCTAGCCATAGCCTTAACTTTAACCCTAAATCAAACCCTAAACATAGTCATAGCCCTAACCCAAAACCTGACCATAACCATAACTCTAATCCCAGCCCCATCCCTAATCCTACCCTAACACTAACCCTAAACTCTAACCCCAGCCCTAGCTCTAATCCTAACACTAAACCTAATTCTAACCCAAACTCTAACCATAACATTAAACCTAACCCGAGCTTTAACTTTAACAATTACCCTAGCCACAGCCCTAAACCTAACCCTAATGCTAGCATTAACTTTAACCATAAACTTACATTTAACCCTAGCCTTAGCCATAACCCTAACTACCACTAAACTTAACCCTAATCCTAAATGAATTCTAAATCTAAATTTAGGGTTAGAGTTAGGGTTAGGACTAATTTAGGGTTAGGGTTAAGGCTAGGGATAGTGTTAGAGTTAAGACTAGAGTTAGGGTCACAGTTAGGATTAGGGCTAGAGTTAAGGTTATGTTTAGGTTAGGGTTAGGGCTATGGTAAGGGTTAGATTTAGGGTTTGGTTTAAGTCTAGGGTTAGGGTTTGGGTTATGGTTAGGTTTTGGATTAGAGCTGTAGTTTGGGTTAGTGTTATTTTTAGAGATAAAATTTGGGTTTGGGCAAGTTTTACAGTTAGATTTAGGTTACATTTAGGGCTAGGTTTATGGTTATGTTTAGGTCTAGGGTTAGCTTCATGGTTAGGGTTTGGGTTTGGGTTAGATTCGGGTTATGTCTAGGGTTAAGATGAGTGTTAGAATTAGGAAAAAGGTTAGGGTTAGGGTCAAATTTAGGGTTTGGGCTACGGTTAGGATTTTGAGAGGGTTAGGGTTAGATCTAGTGTTAGGGTTAGAGTTTGGTTCCTATTAGGGCTAGGATTAAGGTTAAGGTTAGGGTTAAGGTTTGGGCAAGGATTAGGTCTAGGGTTAGGGTTAGGGTTAGGGAGAGGTTTATTGTTTTGATATGTTTAAGGCTGTGATAGAGTTAGGGTTAGGGTTCAGGTTTGGGCTAGGCTTAGGGTTAGGGTTTCAGCTAGGGTTAGAGTTAAGACAAGGTTAGGCCTAGGGCAGGGTTAGTATTGGTTTAGGGTTTGGTTTAGGGCTAGGGTTAGGGTTAGGGTTAAGGTTAGCATTAGGTTTAGGATTAGGGTTAGGTTTAGATTTAGGGTGAGATATAGAATTAGTGTTAGATTAGTATTAGGATTCAGGTTGCAGTTAGTATGATGATTAGGGTTAGGGTTAAGGCTAGGATTAGAGTTAGGGTTAGGGTTTAGTTTAGGTATAGGGTCAAGTTTAGGGTTAAGTTTTGGTCTAGGATTAGGTTAGGGGTAGGATTATAGTTATGGTTAGGGTTAGTGCTATGGTAAGTTTAAGGTTAGAATTAGGGTGAGCATTCAGATTTGGGCTAGGATTAGTGTATTGTTTTCAGTTAGGGTTAGGTTTAGGGTTACAGTTAGGTCTGAAGCAAGAGCTATGGTAGTGTTAAGTATAGGGTTTAGGGATTTCAGTTAGGTTTATGGTTAGTTTTAGGATTAGGTTTAGGTCAAAAGATAGGGATAGAGTAGGGCTATGATTGGGTTAGGTGTTAGGCTAATGTTGATGTTAGGGCTAGGGTTAGGGGTAGGTTTATGATTAAGGCTAGGGTTAAGTTTAGGTATAGGTTTAATTTAGGGTTAAATTAGATTTAGGATTTGGGTTATGTTTACTGTTAGGTGTAAGGGTAAGTTTAGGGGTAGGGCTAGAGCCAGAGTTAGAGTCAGGGTTGCGTTTAGGTCTAGGATTAAAGTTAGGGAATTGTTTAGTACTAAGGCTAGGATGAGGTTAGCGTTAGGTTTAGGATTAGGGCTAGGATTGTGGCTAGATTTTGGATAAGGTTAGGTTTATGATTAATGTTACAATTAGGATTAAGGTTAGTGTGGAGGAGCTTTGCCCGCAGAGGCTCCTGTCCACCGTGGATTAGAGTAAGTCTACCAAGACATGATCTGCTTGGGGAGGAAAGGTGGTCGATCTCTCAAAGCAGAAGGACCTAGGGCTTTTTCTCGATGGGCTTTTATTAGGTTCATTTTGCACAAGAATACAGGTAAAGCTCATTAATCATTGTCAGGCAGTAAAGATCAAACAATAGATAGCATACAAAGAACTATGAGGGTTTATTCTGAGTCAGGGTCTGTTAGCTAAAGGGCTACAAAACTTTGGGAAACAAACTCATTTCCTGCTCAGACCCCTATCATTTAATTGAGAGCATTCTAAACAAAGCATGTTTCACAGGATTTTATATATTCTTTTTTTTTGTTATAAAATGTATTTTTTAATTGTTGTTCAAGTACAGTTCTCTGTATTTTACTCCCATCCCAGTCCACCCCCCCAGTGCTCCCCA